>JABKKP010000210.1:0-149236 GCA_013624355.1 Fusarium caatingaense
GTATGGAGCAGCACAACGAGATTGGTACGGAGGGAATTGTTGTGGCGTCGATTTTCGCAGCCGCCATCGCGCGCTGCATGGCTGTTCTGGTCGGGATGTGTAAAAGAGACAAGCGTGCGCAGAAGAAGTTTGAGAATTTGAAGAGGGTCAAGACTTTGAGGACAGCGAAGAGGGAGGAGCAGGCTAATCTTATGGCTGGTGGTCATATTTGAGGAACACTTGCATGGCAAATGATTTGGACTCAAAGCAAAAAACGGACGGATAAACAGAACTACATAACTACGAGACTGATAATATGACACTATTTACATACGGACAGGTCGAGGCCAGTCGGGATCTCGCGCCAACTCAACCTGTGCAAGGTGAATCGCCTGGTCCTCAGCATCCTCAAAACTCTGAACGCTTGCAGCCCCATTTGGCTTGAAGTACGGTCCATCAACCTCACACTGCGTCTCATTAGCAGCAGGTAGCGTTCCATTATAGAGGAATCCCCGAACGTGCTTGGCGAGACAAAGTGAAGGAACCGCAACAGAACAGTGTCCGTAGCCCTTGACCTCAATGAGTCGAGAGTCTTCAAAGGCAGCGAGAGCGGTCCTGGCTGAGACGAGAGGGCACACGGGATCGTAGGTCGTGGTCAGGATGAGAAGGGGATGCGCGGTCTCTACACCGTTGCGAGGGACGTAGTTGTGCGTTTTTGGGACACGCCATTGCTGTTTAGCGAAAAGCTGAATAATATCGTCTGGCGCGAAGAGGCTGCGGTTGAAAGTTGGCACCACAATGTCCAAAAGGGAGTCGAGGTCCTGCGGCCAGTGCTTAGGGCCTGACATTCCATCGTTCAGCGAAACAAAGTAGAGCGCATCACTGTCATCTTCACCACCCAAACCATAGTCCATCAAAGCCTGTGTCGCGTTGCCGCTGAGAAGCTGGTTCATACGTTCGGCGAACATGTGCCACCTCTCGGGCTTGTACAAGACTGGGAACAGAGCTCCGAACCAAATCTTCTGGTAGTCGAGCAGGCCATACATGCTGTTGTTGACATATACGTTCATGGGCTGCTTCTTGAGATCATTGGCGAAAGAGACGAATTTCTCTTTAAGACCTTCCCAAGAGTCTGCCATCGAGGACAGCGGGCAAGCATCGCCAGACTTGGCACACTCCTTGAAAAGTCCATCCATGACATTTTCGGTATCGTTAAGATCTTCTTCGTCGAGGCGAGACTCATACCAGAGAAATTGGTTGACGACTCCGTCAATGATGACTCGGTGAGATCTCTCGGGGAACAAGGTAGCATAAGTCTGGCCAAGAAGGGTTCCGTAGCTGAAGCCCCAGTAGTACATGTCTTTCTGACCAACAGCATCGAGAATGCTGTTCATATCTGCAGCTGTTTGCGGCGTATTGATGTAATGTCCATGTTCGCCCATCGTATCCTCACAGGCTCTGACATAGTTGTGAGTCCAGGCGAAAGCCTCGGCGCCATCCTTGGTGATATCCGCATCATTGACAGACCCAAGCTGTTGACGCGCCTCTTTGCTAGGATAACACGAAGCTGTTGGCGTCGAAGAGTTGATACCACGAGGATCAAACGTAAGAAGATGGAAGCCATCGCCGACAATAGTGCTTAGCTGCTCACCCCGTCTATGAAGGAACTCAAACCCACTACCACCAGGTCCACCAGGGTTCAGCAGCAGATTGGGACTTCCATCCTTGCCGCGCATCCGGACAATGGGTACATTGAAGGTTTTGTTGCTGGCCCCCGGATTAAACTGGTCAATCGGCACATCAATGTCGCTGCACTCGAGAGATCGGTTGCTGATCTCCCCACAAGGCTTCCATTGGATGTTTTCGCCCTCGTGCTGACGGTGGAGATGATGACGGTGTGAGCAGTGAGGGCGGCTCTGAAGGGTCAGCCAATGCCAAGCGGCGCAAGTGAAAGCGCCCGCGACAAAAAGCTTCCAATTCCACTTGCTGATGACTTTACGTCGGGGTTGGGACCATCCGTCCCCGAAGGATTGCTTTTCGCTCATCTTGATAGGTTTGTTGATGGTGAGATGAGATGAGATGGATGGGAATGAGGAGAGTGAGCTATGGACTAACTGTATTGGAACGCTTACGCGCTGGGCACGTGAGAACCCCTGTAAATTACCAACGCGTGCGCTATCGGCGGCCATTACCGCTGTTTGCAGTGCAATTGAGGCGCAACCATCACCAAAACTATTAGGTTCCATCTATGATCTGCCTGAATCCTGCGAGAATATGGAAGTGCCGGATCAACAATGCAGAATCATACGTTACTTGCTACGTAATTAGTCCGAGAGAAGTAACGAGTACGAAAACCCAGGTATTTCATTAGTGCTTAGAAGACCCAGTAACAACAACCGCTGGAGCAAAACGTCATAGAGTCTGCAGACGCGGATATTCGGCATTGTACGAGAACCACGATTAAGGAATGTATGCACTTTTTGATATATATCGTCTCTATGATAAATTGTGCAATTCTTGACATATTTTCCCACGGATGGGAGATATATATTGAGAGCGGTCTAAAAAGTCGTCGTGGGATTCATGGCTTCTTATTGTCATCAATAGTAGTGCCGAGCCTCCACCTGCTACGGAGTAGTCCACGGAGTAGTCCACCATAATCTCCAGTCTAATTGCCGGGCACTTTGCCTAAATCTATATTGATCGCCGACTAAGATCCAACAATGGTACTACCATGCGACCAGGTAATGCCGAGCATCCGGGGACCTATGGCCACTTACCTTGTTATGCCGAACACTGGTAAAGAACAATATTTAAGGACGCTTCTCCCAATCTGTCCATGCCAAGCCATCTGTCTTTATCCAAGCTCAAACACTAGTCACTATGAGCTCTTTTGAAACCCCAGCGTCAGCACTTCAAGCAAGTGTGAAGAAGTACCCTGATCGTGCGGTGTTGAAGGTCCCAAGCCGTTCATCTGGAGAGGTAGCCTTCAAGGACATCACCTATACCCAGTTCCAAAAGGATGTTGAACTATCGGCGAGATATTGGAGGTCTGAGCTTTCTAAGATTGGAGCTCAGGACAGGGCAGTTGTTGGTGTCTGGTAAGTCTGTTCTGTGTATGACCTCATTTGAATTCTGCGACTGATTACCATTTAGGCTAAGAGGATATTCTTACTCAGATGCAGTTCATATATGGGGTCTCCATTGGGCTGGCTACACTCCCCAAATGGTCTCCCTTCGCTTGAGTGATCCATCCGTTGTCTATGAGTTGCTCCAGACCGGAAAGGCTGTTGCACTGGTACACGAACCGGAATTTGCCTCGATGCTTGATAATGCCCCTTTGCCACTATTCTCAGGTGGTGACAGCATCTTCGATAAGAACTCTGAGGAGCTGCCCTCCGTAAACGCATGGCATCCTAACAAGTGGGACGATGTGCTCTTTATCTATCACACCTCTGGGTCGACCTCGGGCATTCCAAAATTGGTACCATGTACCGCAAAATGGGTAGACCACGCGATTAAGGTGTCCACAGAGTGGGAAACAAGAGGCAACAAGACTGGCGAACGTATGGTTAACTTGCACATGTAAGTCTGCCCCTCAGCTGCACCCATATAGGAGCTCTACTAACAAAGCACTAGTGGGAGCTTCTGCCACATGGCCGCCTCCTACATCTTGTGGTTCGCAGTAAGAGAAGGCTCGTGTGTCATCATTCCCAGTGCCTTTCCCCATCCCATCTCCGAAGTCAAGTATTTCCTCGAAGAACAGGGTCTTACAACAGTGCTTCTCTTTCCACCCATGCTCTCTGCTATCCTTCGACAAGCCCGTACCGACCCGTCACTTCTTGCCGCTCTGAAGAAGGCAGATTGCATAGGTTCCGGAGGCCTGGACCCTGATCCAGCGGATGTAGCATGGGGACGAAGCCAAGGCTTCCACATGCCAAATGTCCTTGGATCTACAGAGCTTGGATTACCAATGATGTCTGACGCTCGAGAGAACAACGACTATCTTCTGCCCCTTCCTGGTAACAACTATGAGTTCATCCCAATAGGTGATAATGTCGAGTCTGGCGAACCACTGCTGGAGCTAGTTGTACTTCCTGATTCACCCGATCGTCCAGTTCCTGATCTCTGCGCCGCCGATGGCAAATTCTACACTGGGGATTTGTTCATCGAGCCCGAGCCTGGCAAGTACCTATGCAAAGGTCGAAGCGACAACTGGATTAAGATGGAAACCGCATTGCGATGTGACACCACTTCTATCGAGTCTAACGTCATGGACACCTGCGGAAGCGACTTGGTCAGCGCCGTTGTGGTGGTAGGAGTTGGACGCCCATGTCCAACCATCATTGTTGAGCCGAAGGATGGGTCGGTCGCCAATTCGAATGAATCAACGGAGAATCTGAGGAAAGAGATCTTGACAAGGATCGCTCCATTCCATAGAAGGAGATATGAGCACGAGCGGGTGGATGACATACGGTATATCGTTGTCGTTCCCCAGGGGACGCTGCCTCGGACTATCACAAAGGGAAATGTGCGCCGGAAGGAGGTTGAGAAAGTTTACACCAAAACGTTGGATGCGTTGTACGGAAGGCAAACGGTTGCGCAGGGGTAGATATGGGAAACGTCTTTATTTCAATCGAAAAACTTCGTAAATCTTTTATGATCCAAGTGCTGGACGAAAATAGCATCAAGAATGTTCGTGTTGAAAGTGAAGAGGATGGACTCGTTGTTTTGAGGCTTATATCTCAGTTCTTCCAGATTGCTTCCATAGAATCCTTCATATCTATATAAGGGGCAGGTGAGCATGAGGCTTGTCTCTACCAAGAGTACTCAGCTGATGTCTTGGCCATGTGAAAAGCTTGGCATCAGACTCCAGCCTGAGTGTCGTCTGGGGATCCATGACAAGCGCGTGTATGACCTCACCTTCATGCAAGCCAAATACGGAAGGATCCGACTCTGTTGAATAATCCAACGAGCTTATATCTTGGTAAGATCGGGAACTTCTCATGAAATCTGAGAAAGGGTGTTTTCCCATGGAGCTTATGTTCCTCACGTCGCCATCCTTGACTGCGGCTTAGCGACCGAAGCTTCAGTGTACCTTACCCACTATATTAACCTTGAGCTTCCGACTATAGTGACGGGATTAACGCGGATGGAATATGTTTGATCTAAGTCGAAAAGCAAAAAGAACGTAAGGGACATCAGAACTGGTGAGGCTTAGTATCATGCCTGAACCACTGCGCCACTCGTCAATTCGATGCCTGGTTGAGACCTGAAAAACACCTGCAACATGCTGATATCCCAAAGAATGCATTTGCATCAAAAGCCGGACCAGGCCTCGGGAGTCATTGCCGTGATCTGGTGGGATGCGATGCGATGTAACGATAATCAAATGTTACCGTAGGTCCCGGCCGAGTTCGGTTTTTACATCGAGGCAACAATTTGTGTAACAGAGGGTTTTGACGTCTTAGGTAAGATTCGTTGCCTCCACCGCCAAACTTAACAATAACCATAACTAGGAAATTCCGCCCCCGTCATGGCTGGGGCAGCTCCTTGAAATAGTCATAACGTTATCCAAAGTTATCTAAACAAAGCTTAAATTCTGTGCTGAATTTTCGCATGTCTCGCTATTCGTGTCTCGCTTCTCGCGTATCGAGGATGGCTCGCTGTCTCTCAGAATGAGTCTAGCCAAGTGAGGCGCTGCATAGTAAGCAGCCCTGACAACAAACAAGCCCAGTAAATCCTTGGCATTTACAATTGTTTCCCCAAAGAAGCAACAGCCGATGTCTGAGGCAGACCGTCATTTGTAATTTCGAGTGGCTACATCTGTATGAGCTACCCAAACGCCGACGCAGTCAAGTCTGATGCCTCTTAAAACCGATGCAGAGATGAATTTGGTAAGGCTTGGGCAACCATTTGGGCGGATTACACGAGCGTTAGTAGTTAGGCCAGCCAAGTGTCTTGGGCTTCTGCTGATGCCTCCGCCAGTCAGATCGAGCATCGCCCTACTGTACAGACAGGGGTCATGCTTTAGGTGAGAAAAGACAGGATCGAGTTATTTGCAGCATCGTATCTGCTGACTCCGCCACTTAGTATTGGACTGCTTCTTTTTGTTGCCTCGGGGACATTTGCAGGTCGCAGTATAAACCCATATTAAGCTAAATCACTGCCGGTAATTGAGCTCTGTGGTCGGACACATTCGATAATATTCGGTTCAACTATTGTTTCTGTTTACGTAAATAAGACCCTCTCAAGAACACATCACCTTAGCGCCTACCAGTATGCCTCAAGGCAAAAGTCCGAACTTCTTAGGAGTAATGAGCTCCGACGCCAGTAAGGTAGGTCTTGCATCGGGCGTATTATGTCAATGAGAAAGCCACTTGGGACTAATGAGACGCACAGAGTAGGCGAGAGCGAAACCGAGAAGCGCAACAACAGTTCCGAAAGCGAAGACAGGCTGCCGAGGCTGCTCGCATGCAGCGGCTGAAGCATTTGGAGGGTATCATAGAGAAGATGAGCACCGTGATAGTAGGCTTCACCGACAAGATGTTGCAAGAGGATGTCTTGAAGCGGTATCCCGCGTTAGCAGCGGATGCACAAGATGTTATAGCACAAGTGCTTACTCTGGCCAATGAGGCTGGTGATCCTGAGGAGGGTAGCACAGCTGAACAAGCCGATGGTACATCACCTGATACTAGGGAACAAGACTCGGGGTTTCTAGGGCAGCCTTTCTCGTCGAGTCCTTTGCCGAGCGATATGATGCATCTAGATTCGGAGAACACTATGTTCATGACACACTCTTCACCCGAATATTCGCACGTTATGGGTACTCCTTCGGTATTCTACACACACATGCATGATCCGATGCTATCCCAAGCTTCGTACCTATCATCTTCAATACCACAATCGCTCGACCAGATGTCATGGAACTCTTCTAACCCCCTCTCTCCAACATCGTTTACGTATCAGCCCAGTCACTCATACTTGAATGTGGGTTCTCTTCCCCTCTACAAATCCCGTAGCTTACCATTAGCTTCGCAGAACAACCCCGAATATTCGCCACAATACTACGACGGGACGAGCGTGACCCGATGATGGCGATACAAAAGTGGCTCACAAGCCCCACGGAAGGTTAAAAGGCCATCATGGGTTAGAAAATGGAGGTGTTTGGAGTATTGTGGTTATGAATCATTTAGAAGCAGTTGAGGATAATAATACAAGATAATAATCGATACCAAGTAGAAAGATCTAAAATGTACAAAGATAACACATTTATCTCCCAAGTATAACCCGGTATGAAGGGGTTGGCTTATAATTGTAGTAGGTGGAAGAAAAAGAGAAAGTAATCCCTCCAGTAGTATTATGTTGTAAGTAACTTTAAGGTTGCAAATTGCAAAAAAATGAAGAGTGGGCAGTGGTTATATGGGCTTTTTTCTTTGTTTGTTTCTTTGTCATCTTCCTTTTTTCTTAGGTTGTAACTTTAGTAGGATTCATTTCCTCATTTGTTGTATCCTCTTTATTTTGGGTTTCTCTTTTGTTTCTGTGTGAACCTTGTGTGGGTGTTTGTTTCTGGTTCTTTTCTTTTTGTCATTTTCTCTTGACGTATTAGGTTTAGAATTTGGAAGTGCTTGTCGGATACCACTGCACCACTCTTCGGGCTCGTTCGCTGGTAGATGTTGAGTCAAGTTATTATATAAAGGGGGATACCCCCGAGGTTCATACGTGATCACCCAATGGGATTGTGCAAAAGTCGGTTAAGCTTTCTCTTGATCTGTATATTCCTTAGGCACCCATCTTTGTCGATCAGCTGACCCAACACCTATCGATACTTGATACCTGGCTCTACACGGGTATACTCATTACCAATTCCCTCTTCGCCGACATAGCCATCTCTTTTTATTAACTCATCACTGTCCCCTTGTCTCAATATCATCTCTAGCCTTCCCTCATTACCAACAACCCTGACCACAGCAGGTGTACTCCAAGTCCGCGAACTATCCACTCCCCCGCCAACATTTCCCAGATCATGCTTCTCAGAGCACAGTGCCAGAATAAGGATCTCGCCAAAACTACCCCAACAAGAACTCAGCCAGCGTTGCCGAGAGAAGAGGATGACCATGGCATGAATGAGAACAATGGCAACGTGTAGTAACAAGATGGCGAGAGCAAGAGGAATAGTGCTGCTACTTCGGATGCTGTAGCCGTAGCCACCCAAAAAGAATTCGTGTTCGACGATAGGGTTATCTGGCCCGGGCGGTTTACCATCATCCTCGTCGAACGGTCGGATTCCCTTCTTATCATAGTAATCAGGGCCCATTCGAGATAGAATATCGGCTAGATGCACTGCAATCGCCATCTGCAGTGAATTTCCGTTTGCTTCGGCGGAAGAATAAGGTTCGCGAGTCCGGATCTCGTCAGCAATGTCGATGGCTTTATCCCAAATAGAATCATGCTTGAAATCTGTTTCCTTGCCAGTTTTGTTGCGACGTTGGCCAACAGCCTCTAGCCATTCCTTCCGCAGCTTAATAGGCTTGTATGCCTCCGCTGTATCACCAAGCAGATCCCATATATCGAAGAGGTTATAATCAAACTTGCTTCGGGCAAAATTCGATATACCGCGGTCGATCCAGAGATCGACTTCTGCCCAGCGAGCATACGTCCTGCACAGATGGAGCCCGAGTTCCTTTTCACTTTCGGTATTTGGAAATTCATCGTCCAGGGTACCGTTATCGAAATATTTTGGCACTTCTTCCAATAACAAGAAGTTCGCACTGACCCTTGGGTCTTCTTTGTCCAGGCTCGTCAGAATCCGATGCCTGGTCTTTGGATACTTGTTTTTTGACATGTTGTGAGCTTCAGTGACCAAGTCCTTGAATTCGGGGTTCTGGTCAAACGTCAGGGTCACATCGTCGCTCGACATATTTGCCGGGAAAAGGAAAGTTGCGTCGGAATCACTTGTCCTGTTATAGGCACACTCAACCGCCACAAGGGGCTGCTTCCATAATTTTCGAGAAGGAGAGCCGAGAGTTTTCCAGTACGACTTGATGAGTAGATCATTCGGTGCTAGCTCTGCAGCGTGCCAGCTATACGTGATTTGGTTCGTCAAAGTGTCCATCGGCGTTGTGGCAACCGCAAGGTCCAGCGACAATTGTTCAAAGTCCTGTGTTAATGATATCTCCCGATCTGACCCAATTCTCTGGGGATAGTTTGTGAAAGAGACATTCGATATTTGCCGGCGACTAGTTTCCATGCTTCCTCCGGGCGCGTCCCTGAGTATAGGCAGAAGCAGTGATAAAGGGTCAAAAAGGGTGGAGTTTGATTCATGTTCGATAATATAGAAATCTGCCTGGTCGGCACCGAGGTCATCTGGATAGATGTCTGGTTTGAAGTAGGTCGTTCGGTCCGACTTCTCATCGAAGGGCACGTATACCTGCCACCATCCTTCACGAGGAATCATGACGATGGCCGATAGTGGAGCAGCCGCAATGGAGAGAAGAATCGTCACGATTATAACCGTACCAGTCATCCAAGACCTCGCCCTCTTGGGCTTCGCGCCTGGTTGCAGAAGCCCAGCCCAGAATTCCCAGCTGAAGAAATATTGCAGCGGGGAACCAAGGTAGAAGGGCGCCGATAGAAGACCCAAGGGAACACCGTCATCTTCATGGAAAAGACTGTAACAGATTCGTTGCAATAGGATATCTGTCAACGATACGAGTATCAATATCTCGTGAGCTTTAGCAGCGAACTGCAGAAAGTTTAACTGCTCTTCAGTGAGATTGCCCCATCTTATTCTGTGAACATAGAGTCCCAGAAGAGCGAGGGTGATTCCGATTGGTAGGATATGGAAAAATGCAAGGTGGCGTAAGACAGCCCACACACCAGTTCTGCACACCCTTTTAGGTTTTTCAGGACCTTTGAAGCTTTTCCAATAAGACTGTTTCTCAGAGTTGGACGGATCCTTGATCAAAGATTCGGTGGTTTGGTCCAAACCTATTGTCGGTTGCTCTCGTATCGAGGGCGTCGGAATACCGGTACTGTAGTCATCATCGCCAAGCGGGGAATACTGCCGGTCGCGTCTTGCGCCGCGCCAAGACTGATGGGACACCTAGGGCTTAGCGTTAGGTAGGATAAATCTGACTTGCAGAGTGGTGAGACAAACATCTTGCTTCAACTCGTCAAGTTCTACGCCAGCGAAGCTCAATTCATCGTCGCGTGGCATTTTTTTCCGACGAAAAATCGTAAGCGAAAATAGGACACGCGGCAGAGAGCAGATCCTCTTCGTTAAAAAGGATTCTTTGTAAATTGCATGGATCAACCGACGCAACAGGGGTATATGGTTGTCTCATTGGCTAGGTAGAGTTACAATGGGGGCTTTACTACGGAGTAGAAGAGCTCTGATATTGGTCTGTGTTATAGGTGGTAAATGCAATAGCGCATGTTCGATCTCAGTTGAATATCAGGATTCGTAACTATTTACCAGTTGAATATGTACAGTTTCACAAATGTAAGATAAAGCCCGGTGTTTACTGGGAAATCTTCCCCTTGGTCTTCCAATAGACATTGTAGTTGAATCCCTGCGCATCATAGAAAGGACCCATCTGAACCTTTTCGCCACCTGCTTGCGCTTCAAATTTGAGACCCTCATTACCGTGTCTCTTGACACTAGCCAGATCGATAGTGGGCATGTTGCCGATTGAGGTGTCGCCGTAATTGGCGGCCAGAATAACAGGACCAAAGGCAACGGCGGCAACGTTAGGATCGTCGTTGGCAGCGACGGTTCGGAGGCTCATGGGGAATTGCAGAGTAACCTTATCGCCAGACTTCCAGTTTCGCTTGACCATAGCGTATTTTCCAGGCTTGACCTCTACATCAAAGGTCTGACCGTTGACCTTGATAGATGCCTTGGAAGTCCAAGATGGGACACGAACGGCAAGGGTCCATTCGCCATCCTTTCCGCCAATCTGAAGAGTGGATGAGTCCTTCTGGGGATACTCGGTGCTTTGAGTGATGGAAACCCCACGCTGCGACCAGTTCAGCTTCGAAGGCGTAAACAAGTTGACGTAAAGGGTATCCTTAGTATGGAAGTAAATTGAATCCATAAGCTTCGTGTTCGTCTCAATACCAGAACCCTGGCAGCACCAGAACGAGTTATAGTCAGTGCTCCAAGTACCACCGCCCCAAGCAGGACCGATTCCTCGACGACCGCCAGGGTTGAGAGGTGTGAAGTACGTAACGTGGCCGTGGCTGTCCTTAGGGTTCTGCTGACCGAGAAGGTGGTTCATCAATGCATTCTCGTAAAAGTCAAAGTATGACGCATCGCTGGGGTTCAAAGCCCAGAGCTCACGAGTAAGCTTGAGCATGTTGTACGTGTTGCATGCTTCGCAAGTATCGTTGGTCAGGTACTTCGCGATAGCATCCGGTGCGCGGAAGTGCTCAGCTTGAGAGTTTCCACCGATGGCGTAGGTGTGCTTGTGAACGGTCAAGTCCCAGGCGTTGCGACCGATGTCAAGGTACGTCTTGTCACCGGAAACTTTGTACTCGCGAAGTGCACCGATCCACTTGGGCACCTGTGTGTTGGCATGCAGGCCGGAGAGCTTGTCGACGTTGTTCTTAAGAGGGTCGAAGATGATGGCGTGGTCGAAGCGTTGGGCGACCTTGAGCCACTTATTGTCATTGGTGTAGTAGGCGATATCTGCAAGGGCCTCGTTCATGCCACCGAACTCGGTTTGCATCATACTCTGCATCTGGTCGTAGCTGAGCTTGCCAGTGCGGGTGTCGACCCAGCTCGCGAGAGAAAGCATGACTTCCTTAGCCTTGTCGTCGCCGACACGACGGTAGACATCGAGAAGTCCAGCAAGAGTCTTGTGAATAGCGTAGTAAGGAACATTGCCGTTGTTCAGAGTCCTCTTCTCGACCTTCTCAATCTCGGACTCGGGAAAGCCAGATAGATAGCCCTTGGTGAATCCAGCCTTTTCATTGTTGGCCTGGCACTTAGCAAGCTCAGCAACAAAGTACTTAGCCCGCGAGCCACATTCCTTGTTCCCAGCGGTGGCATAGCAATGGGACCAGGCAGTGAGAAAGTGGCCCTGGACGTGACTGCGGAAAGGAAAGTCCGGCGCGTCCCAACCTCCGTTCTTCTGAGCACCCTTGGTGTCGAGACCATGGTTCTTGCGAAAGACATAGAGCATTCTGTCTGGGTCAACGGAAGTGAGGTAGTTGATGGTTCGATCTTGGTTGTCCATCCATCGACTGTCTGTGAGAGATACATCGGACAACTCGAAAGCGTTGGCTAGGTCATCGACCTTGGCACATGCCAGAGATGCGATGCCCGTGAGGAGAGCTGCCTTGAACAGAAACATTTCGGAGTTGTAGAATGATTCAGCTTGGCAAGAAGGCTCCGAGTATAGCGGATCCGTTGTCCTTTAAGTAGTTCGGCATGAACCACCTGCTGGAGACATCCTGGATCGTCAACTCAGTATAAAGTGGCGATCGCCTCATAATCCCACCGGACGTTCAATCCACCGGACTAAACGCCCACCGGATTCATTCTCATTCTCCAAAACTCATTGGGTCGGTAATGATGATGTTACATTCTGCAGATCTGGGGAACCCCAATTGAGCATCTTTTTAGCCGGAGCTTTGACTGCCGATCACCTATATTCGAATGGTTCCACAAATCAGAGCCCTCCAACAACTATGCGCACCAATATCCGTTTAAATTGTCCGCAAGTTATACGACATAGGGAAAGTGATATATGGAGAAGGTTACAGTGCATATCATCACAATGAGGGGTGTCGGGTGTTGAATGGATGGAATGCCGAGGGCAATGACGTAGACAGGGGCAGTTATACGAGCTTTATTATCACCTACGTCAGGTACCTTTGTTCTAGAAACACCGTAAGTTGGTTGATCATGGCGCTAGGTGGTAGAAGAAGTACCTGTCTTAAGCATAAATGGCGATATAGTTCGGTTACCGTTTCTAAGCAAAGACTAGCACTTGGCCTGTTTTACTTGGGTACTCTAAGCCTTAGACCACGATTCTTCTGTTACCTACCTGTATGTGATTACAGCGGACTACTCAAGCCGGCTGCCTGCTACTCGCCGTCCTCTTACAAAGACATGGGCAACGTTCCGATCATCTCCCGTCATGACATATTTCTCAAAAAGCCCTCTCAGCGAATCGCCATCTTCCCTCGGTGTCATAGCTGACCGCAAGCCCTTAGTCGTAGTTACCCATGTAGCGTCGAATTCCTTGCCAACTTCAAAATTTCCAATCTGATCTTCAAGGCTCAAAACCCTAGCACCGCCCATGGTCGATAGGTAGAAGACCTCTTCGAGCGAAAGCGCCTTGTCCTTTCCTTCCGATAGCACTTCTCGTGCATTTGATGCTATCATAGCTTGTCGGATCACAGCCAGCATTTGCGAAGCCCAACCACCACCACTATCAGTTCCCAAACCGACCTTGATGCCACGGCGAAGGAAGTCCCGAATTGGAGCAACCATGAAGCCTCCACCAACGGTCATGTTAGCAATCGGACAATGTGCAATACCACACTTGAGTGCCTCCAATCGTTCTTTCTCGTAGTCGTTCATGATAGTACAATGAGCCAAAATGCTGCGCTTGTTGAGTAATCCATAGCTCTCGTAGAGGTCAGCCTCGCTACCTTTGAATTGAGGAAACAGCTCTGTGGTGGCGTCGATTTCCTGCTGAGCTTCGTTGAAATGCGTTTGCATAGCCAAATCATCGCCCTGGACCATATTTCCAAGGCCCCGAAGAAGCTCATCCGTACAACAGATAGCGAATCTTGGTGTGACAACAGGTTTCACCAACCCCTCATCAGCGTCATGAGACTTCAACCCACGAATATGAGCAATACAGTCCTTTGTCTCTTGCAGCGAAACGGATGCACTTTCTTCACGGATATAGTCAGGTGCATTCCTATCCATATTGCACTTTCCCACAAAAGCGCGCTGTCCTTGAGCATGGCATATATCGGCCAGAATGCGCGTCGCTTCGGCGTGTCGCGAACCGTAGTATGAAGCAGTTGTGATGCCCTGCCGCAGGAAGTCCTGCACAGTATCTTCATACATTCTCTTGGCGTAGTTAGGATCCGAGAAGCGCGCTTCGACGGGGAAGGTGACGTCGTTGAGCCAGTCTAAAATATGAAGGCCTTGGCCAAGACCCCGCATCGGCCATTGAGGGGCATGATTGTGGGTGTCGACAAAGCCGGGGATGAGAAACTCTCCGTAGGGGAGGGTATAGATCTTGGCGTCTGAGGGTACGGTATCCTTGGGAATGTCTTGAGCTGTCTTCCAGAAGTTGGCAATGCGACCGTCGGTGATGACTAGCGTTGCATCATCAATAAGCTCGAGAGTGTCGATGTCAAGCGAATGAATGGCGGCGCCACGGAAAACTAACACGGACATGGTGACAATGGATCTCAAGTTGAAATACTATGACGATCTTGAGGATGAAAACTGAGAGATGAAAGAAATAATTTGACATCCAATCTTGTTTGATGAAACGATCGGAAACGGCGGGGTCTGGCAAGCTGTCCGCTTCTAGGTCACCCAATCACAGCGCTTCACATTATCAACGATTGGCAGTGACTGTGGCACAATCTTTTCCTTCAATCATCAACAGATAAATTCTCTTCCAAGGCTTA
Source organism: Fusarium caatingaense (assembly GCA_013624355.1). Lineage (NCBI taxonomy): Eukaryota > Fungi > Ascomycota > Sordariomycetes > Hypocreales > Nectriaceae > Fusarium > Fusarium caatingaense. The sequence continues at coordinate 14,647 of JABKKP010000210.1, forward strand.
GACAACAATAGGAGATTGTGGCATATAGTAACTGAATTGTTTGATGTCTCGTGGTTTTAACGACTAATTCTTCCGACACCCTAACAGTCTCAGTCTCTTACTTTGAACTTGGGGAGAACCTTGGCAGCCTGTAACGTATCGAACGTCTTGGAGAGACTTTCCCAAGTATCCCTATATCTATGAGTCGTTAGCAGCTGAATTGCCAAGAAAGAGCATGTTCAACGTACCCGATCCAGCCATGCTGTCGTGCCTTGCTCATACTAATAACAAGATCATAATTTCTTCCCAGCACGAATCCAAGAAAATCCCAAGTAGCGTGCTCAAGAGCACTCTCGTCCAAACCCTCTCGCTTCGCAAGTTTCTTCCAAGCTTCCTTGACTTCATCTTGTTGACTCCACTTTACCAAGTCGACGGTCTGCTCAACCTTGCCAGGCTTGATTAGACCTTTGAGGCCTGCCTTATCTTCGAAGAGACTGAGGGGAGTAACGGGGTTCAGGTCAGTGGATGAGCTCAACGGATGAGACTGATTAAACTGGTTTGCGTCGACCTTGGTGTCGAAGTGATCCGCGACCTTTGGCCACATATTCTGCCAGCTCTCTACATCACCATTGACAACGTTGAACGCCTCATTAGCTGTAGAGGACTGAAGAACGACCCATTCGCAGAACTCGGCGTGCAGCTTAGCACAGGTAAAACAGTCAAAGCCCATGTAGAATCTCTCACCACCAGGGTAAACAAGATCCTTGCCCATCTCCTTATTGACAGCAGCGTAAATGCCCACGGCCGTCGCCAAATTCATGAAATTTCCACGAGCATACCCAATTACATCATTGGGATACGTAACATTCCATGAAACCTTTCCATTACTCTTCTTACAGAAGGCCTTGAGGATATCCTGCTGACGATAATAGAAGTTTGGGGGGAAAGTAGACTGGTCTGTAAGCCAAGAGTCGGATTCAATCATGGGGTTTTTGGCAGGACCAAGGTGGACGCCATATTGCTTGCATCCAGCGACTAGAAGAACGCGCTTGAGATGTTTGTCAATTCCATTCTTAACGAGTGCGTCGAGAAAAGCTTGGAGCATGTCACCGTTGACTTCCCAGGCCTGCTGCTCCTCTGGCTTTTGGAGGTAAGCCGCAAAGAAGAGGAAATCAGCGTGAATGCCCTCGAGACTTTTGGCAACGTCATCGGCACTGCCGGTAAGATCGATGTGGCGATGTTCGACAGTGGAAGGGAATTCTTCCTTTTGAGATCGCGAGAAGGAATAGATTTTTTTCCATCTTTGAGGATGGGAACCCAGTTGGCGGACAATTTCCCGGCCGAGAATGCCTGGAGCAGTCGTGAGTATAGGGTCATTAGCGGGGTGGAGGCCATGAAGACAAACCTGTAGCACCAACCACAATTGCGGTAGACATATTCAATGTTGGTACTATTTGCGAATGTATATTTTTGAGGCTTTAAAAACGTAGAAATGAAGTGAACAATATTTTTGAGGAAGAGGTGAAGCATTCTCGGTCTTATTGTCTGTCGTCGCTGACTGATGATATCAGTCATACATCATCGTGTTGTACAGAAAATCAGCCCAGCGTAGCAATGACGATTACCTTAGCCATGGATTACACCGACAAGAAGATGACAAACCATAACGAAGACAAACTTCGTTCCGCTCCTTCGTCTGAAGTCTTTCATAATTGGATGCTCAGGATAGAATTCCGGAAGGCAGATTGACGCTGGTATCTCGGCTTCATGTATACAAAGGTGGAACAGAAGATTCTGGACGTACATAGCAGCTTCGACAACATGATATGACTCTGTCACAAGACAATTTTCTTGGAGAGAATTGTTCTTGTAATAGTATTAATTATTCTATGGGTATCATAACATTATCTATGTTGATCTAAGCTCCTCTCTGCAATCCTCACAAAATCCTTATCCGCGCTTCGAAGCGATGGATTAGAACTTGTGCTCGTATCAGGGTATCTTGGATCTCTCTCCACACCATCATCAACCTCTACCACCACCGACGTTACTGTGTCCATCTGGATAGCAGGCCCTCTTAACGACTCTTGGCTTGTAGTCCGGGTCATGCCCCTGTGACTTCGGTTGGAAGAGCCAGCTCCCTTGGCAGGCCAAGTCCACCATCCTCCTGTAGCGGGGGGCTCCTCATGTTGACGTCCACCTTGGATAGAGATAGTGTTTCCGAACTTTCGGTTCGTGGGTGTTTTGAGGAAAGCAAATGTTTTGAGACCCACGTCGTTCGAAGCGATGTCGTATCGTGATGCGAAGATGATGGTGTTTCGAGTCGTGCCAAATAGTAGACAGTCGAAGGAGCCGTTGGAGGCAATCATTGCGCCAGCAAAGCAGAAATATCCATTTGGTACACTGGCACCAGCCATGGTGGCGATACGACCAGCTGCCAGAGGAAGCGTACACAAGACGTAGATGACGGGATAGATCAAAAAGGCCGGGTTGCGATTGAGTTGAAGTTCAATCGAGTCACCGTCATTTTCACCATTCGACGCTCCCAAGCGAGCTTGACGACGAATGTGGAAGAAGATGATAATGTATAGGATCGATGTGGTGCCGAGACCGAGGAAGATGTAGAGGTAATGGGTGAGTAATCGCAAGTTCTCGTATTCCCTATTCATCCAGCACTGCAACAGGTTAGAAGACAATCGATATGTCGCAGATGAATTAGACCTACCCAACTTCCAGCCCGAACAAAGAAGCCTCCAAACTCGGCTCCATTTCGAGTGGTCGCAATTGGTATGAACGAAATAGCGTATACGAATATCCAAATCGCGACGATGACAACATACAGAACCTTCTGTGGTGTTTGTCGTCCTCTAACAACAGCCATATAGGTATGTATCGCAATCGCTGTGATGAACATACTCGAAGCCAGATCCCCAAGCGACACGAAGAGTCCCTGTGTATAGCACGTCGCCGTATCGACAAGAATCGCATTGTGTCGCAGCCAAGCGGCATTAAGAAGGAAAGCCACACCCTGGTGCATATCGGCGAGAAGCAAGTTGATGATGAGAACGAGAAACTGATTCGGTTGTCGAGGTCCTGCGTCGCCATCGTCCTTCTTACCGGCCTCGCCATTGTTGTCGGAAAAGATGCCATCAATACCAAGTGTAACGTCGATCGCTCGCTGAATGGATCCCGATTGTTGATGAAACTGCCCGTCGGACTGTGATTTGATGAAAAGACTCCATGTCGTAAGTTTGTAAACGAGATAAAAGAAGAGAATGCTGGCGGAAAAGAATGAGATGAATGCAAGGACCGTAACAGCCGTCAATCCGTGTCGTAAGTCATCACTCAGGGGATCCAATGTCCTGGCCTCCACTGGAAGATCACCCCAAGCCATTTTAAAAGTTAAAAGAAAGTTAGGCCAAAACAGCGACTAAGAACAACGTGCGCTGCATGGCATTTAATAAGAGATAAAGAACGAAAAGTGACCTGTCGCACGTATTAAAGTCCCGAAATCTTCAAGAGGGAAAATGAGAGGATCTTAAACCTTACAAGGCACGGAAGAAAACGATGTCACCTCGCTTCGCAGCTGAGCACCCATTTTGGTCTTAGACCTACAAAGACTCTGACCAACTGCATAGCCAAGGGTCTCCCATCCCATTCTCATCCTGGAAACTCTCGGCCGACCCTGAGGCGAGCTAGCGTTCAGAGGTTCGGACGTGGCGTTTTCTTACCCGCTTTGACTTAAAATTCTGCAACGAGGGAAAAGAAAATACCCATAGGTTCTGGCATCTGATAGGGATTGTACGTAATTAAGACCCATTGTTGACAGGTGGAATTGTTGGCTTGGCTATTGTTTGACAACCTTGACAGGCAGTGGAGCAAATCTTTTTCAGCTTTCAAGATGCTTGTAAACTGGACCGGCGATACCGATCTTCCTCGCTTATGTACAAACCCCAGGAAGCACAGCGCAGCAAAAGGACGGCACGAGACGAGTGAGCATCAATTGTGGACGATTGGCAATCAGTGGTTCCCCAGCTTGAATGCAACCCATCTCTTCTCACCCGTGTCTCAACTCCCAACTCTAACTTCTGCCGAGGCTCACGCTTTGTCTTTTCGTCCAGAATAGAATTAGGATCGGCGAATCGACGGCGAGTCAGTTTTTTAGTGCTGAAACGTTCCCCCTCTAGAACTCTAACGGGCAGCCATTAACTGTTTCAGTGATAGCTTCACTCGCTAGTCCGCCGAAAGACGTTGAGTTTTTGTCGGTAGTTTCATCCCACTTGCTAGACTGGATCTTTTGATTTGAAGCCCATGCGCTTTTTTATGCGATGAGTCTAGAACGCTGCTAGACTTGAAATGTCAATGAGGCTTAACGAGATGGCACCATTTTCCCATGACGTGCAGAAACCTGAAACAATATCAATTTTACAACTCATCGTTGCTTAAACGCGCGATCGCGTATATAGCACGGGAGATATAAGTAACGAGGCTTGCTGAAGTCATGCCAACACACTATAATGCCACCTCATTCGATCCAATTACTCTGGACTCAGCGCTGAACTTGTGGCCCTGGTCCATGCAAAATGCATTGATCATCAGCCACAATTCAAGCACTCTCCTTCTCACGGAATTGCCGTTCCACCTCCTCGGCAAACTCGCCGATTGATTCAAACTTCCACTCGAAAGCAACTTGTTGTTTCAATTCCTCAAAATCACCACCTGTTCCATATCCCTCCTTCTTATCACCGCCTCTGCAGATCCAAACACTTCTAAGACCAAGTTTCTTTGCAGGGACATGGTCAGCGATCAAACTTCGCGCTACGTGTAGAAGCTCCCCCTTGTCCCTGTCGACCTGCAGATCGTGTTTGATGTGATTGAAAAGATAGTTAAAGTTCGCATGGGCGGGTTTGTAACTACCGATGTCTTCGGCTGTGTAAACTTTGTCAAAGGAGGCGGGCTGAAGACGTTTCATGGTCTCTGAGGCGTTGTCATTGTCCATGTTTGTTAAAGCGATGAGTTTATAGTGTTTCTTGAGAATTTGCATTCCCGCAATAGTATCGGGGAATGGTTCCCAGGTTCCTGGACTGTTGCCAAATGTTTCTATCTCGGTATCGGAAACATGGACATTGAGCTCTTCGGCAAGTTGCTTAAAGGTACGTTGAAGGACGAGATTGTAACGCAGTGTTGGCTCGTCAACTTCAAGGGCCTGGTAAAGTTTGGCCAACCGCTGCATCAACAAGACCGAATCCCGCTTGTATTCGCTGTCGTTTGGAAGACGAGAGATGATAGGTTGCAGGTCTCGGATCATACCGGGCTCTTGGTTGATGAGCGTACCATAAATGTCAAAGGACAGGGCTTTGAAGGATGTAAGGTTTAGAGGAGCCATGATGATAAAATGATAAAGCACAAGACGTGACGCTTGAACCTTTGGTCTTTGTCTAAGTGTAATGTAGAGTGTAGTAGTGAAGGTCCTAAATCCGGGATGTACAGATGCGCGCTTTGGTTTATACCCAGAGCTTAAGGGCGTCGTTGACACGAAAGGATGCAGATGACGGAATCAAGATTGACACATGTCCCTGACGTCAGACAATCAACGTTACTGCTGTCCCATTTGCCCAGAGGATGAATAATTTACTCTGCAAGCTATTTTTTGTTGGTATTGTCTTAGACTAAACTCTTACTGCTGCGAGATATCGACCTTGCTCCACCAAAACTCAGACTGCTTCCTACCCCATTCATCACTATCAAATACAGCAGTCTTGCCCGCATTGCCACCAATCAACTCCTCATTCCCATCACCGAACCTCAAAACCTTGGGGTCCTTCTTATCATATACCTCCCACTTAGGTCTATCAGGATACTCGCCCGCGACAGCGTTAGGATCACCCTTCGTGATGAAGCTAGTAACGTAATGGTTCAATGTCTTGGCCAAATCGTTTTGAGTTTGCGATACTTCTACGACCTTGGGATCGCAGACTTCGTAGCGCATATTATCAGCATGCTGAGCACCGTTGTTGACTGTGCTGACGGCGGCCCAGTGATACAGATATACGGGGACGGATGGAGATGCCAATTCTGCTGTTTGGCGCGCGGGGGCAACGTAGGCGTAGTGAGCATATGAAGCTTCTATACGCTTGTACTGAGAGCCCATTTCTTTCCTCGTCTCTTTATACTCTGAATCTTCGAACTTTGCAGGATCTCTGTATAGCTCCTCAATGGTATCAAGGTCTTCTGGCGTGAGCAAGGGTAGCAGCTCAGCCCAGAAGTGTCTGAACTGAGATGACTCAGACATGGTCTTGTCAACATAGAGCGAACCCTCGTTGGTAGTGAAACCAGTCATGATAGGAACCTTGTGCCACTTGCCCTGCTTCCATGTCTCCAGAGGTGGACGAGCAATGATCTCACCGTCGATAACGGGTTGGAAGGCCCAGCGGAGAGAAGGGTTGTATTTGTCAAAGGTGACAGTCTGAGCATCGGTGATGACCTTTTCAGGTTGCTTGCGGAGGAAGGAAAAAATCTCGCTTTCTGGGAGGTCTTCTGGGACGCCAGCCTCGCGAAGGAAGTCCTTGAACTGGGCTTCGTGAATGGGCGCATCGTATGGTCTCACAGCTCGTGATGTGGGAGCTCCAGACTCAATGATTGCTTTGTGGAAGAGAGGTGCGACACCCTCCTTGTAGTGCATGATATGATGTCCAATCTATCTCAACATTAGTAACTGGCCCTACGAGTTTGAGAGAAGGATTTACCGAATGAGCACCAGCCGAAAGGCCAAACAGTGTGACATTGTTGGGGTCCCCACCAAAAGCCTCAATATTATCTCTCACCCACTCCATCATAAGAATCTGATCCTTCAACCCCAGATTCAGAGCACCCTCTTTCGCACTGAGGCCTGAAGGCAAGAATCCCAGCGCTCCGATACGATAATTGAAGCTCACAGCAATAAACCCATCCGGGGCATTTGCCACCATAGATGCTGTCTTGTGCATCATCGCCGAACCTCTGTTGAAGGCACCACCATGGATATAAAGTGCAACGGGCAACTTCTCATGTTTACCGTCTGCCTTGCGAAAAATGTTCGCTGTTAGACAATCTTCGCTCTGGTCGAGCTTGGGTCCTGGGAGGAGCGCCTTGCCGGGTCCAGCAGGGCCATACTTGGACGCGTCGATGATGGTGTCTGGCGAGGATGTGACTTTGGCAGGGGCGCGGAAGCGTCGATCGCCTGTTGGTGGGAGAGCGTAGGGGACGCCGAGCCATGCATCTACTGGTTGGGGTAGGGTGTCGTTCAGCTGGACGCCGACGAGCTTTCCCTGGGGAAGGGGGATGGTAAGAGAGTCTGAGACCTGGCTACCCATTGTGATGTGAATGAAGATTAAATGAGTACGTGAAATGGGTATCGTGTCAATCAATTAATTGAATGGCTGATACAGGCAAATATTAAAGCAACGTCTGCGAGGTTTAGCGATGTCTCACGTCAATCGGCATCCAGAAAGGTCTCCGCATACAAACGGATCCGGCTCCGAAAAGCGGAATCAATAAACTGTCACTGACGCCCTATCTTTATCCCTTCTAGGAAACTTATGACGAACATCAATGATAAGTCGATAACTAGATCGGCCAAGTTGCTTTTACCCCGCGTACCAATCGCTCCGGATGTTAGATTTGGCACCCGAGTATCGGGGAACTCCACAGAGTTGGTGATGCGGATGATCCTATTGGTCAATCGAAATATACGATTCGTGTGAGAGCAGCGTCGTTTGGACTTGGACCGGAGATAACTTGATAGACTTACTGATATGAAGAGTCTTGACTCCGAAGGTTTAACCTATCGTAGATTTCGCGCAACGAGAACGGATGAACGGCCTGTAGATCGCTACCTGACTCCTGGCAATGCTTAATTGAGTTAGGCATACCATTGGATACTCGTATACTCGTTTAAACTTGCTGGCTGCTCATAGTTATAACCTTTTTAATAGACCCCAGGTAATTGAAGCCTGTCATATACCCTCGTGCTCCCGCCTTGAACCTGTGCCTTTAGTAACCCCTCAACCATCAGTCATCAGCCGTCTCGAGTCTTGCGACTCATCAGTACAGCACCATGTCTCCAAACCTGACGACGGACAAAAAGACCTCCTTTGAGGCAAAAGAGGCAGAAGAGCAGATTGCCATGCAAAAGCTCAACTCCCTGACACAAGGCGAAACCGTCCACCTCGACGCTACGGAAGCATTCCTCCGCGAACACAACTTCACCAACGAGTACATAGCAGAACTCCTGAACGACAAAGCCCTCAACAAACGTGTCATCCGTAAAGTCGACATGCTCCTCCTCCCACTACTATGTGGAACATACATGCTCCAATACATCGACAAGAACGCGCTCTCCTACGCAGCCGTCTTCGACTTGTTTACAGACACGGGGATCTCATCAGAACAGTATAGTTGGTTCGCCAGTATCTTTTACTTTGCGTACATGGCTGCTGAGTATCCTTGGCTATTCCTTGCGCAAAAGACGTTGATGGCAAAGGTTGTTTCAGGCTGCGTTCTTGCCTGGGGAGCTGTGTTGATGTTGACGGCTGCGGGAAATAATTTCGGGTCGTTGGCGACGTGTAGATTCTTCTTGGGTGTTTTTGAGGCGCCTATCACAACTTGCTTCATGATGATCGTTTCAATGTGGTATATGCGAGAACAGCAGCCGTTCAGAGCCGGTATCTTCTACTGCTGCAATGGCGTCGGAGCTATGGTGAGTGCTTCTGTCCAGGCCGTTGACTTTGCTAATTGAGGACAGCTCGGTGGACTTCTCACATACGGCATTGGCCAGATCAAGAACTTCCCTGTTTGGAAGGCCGTCTTCATGACCTGTGGTGGCATGACCGTCGTCTGGGGTTTTGTCCTGCTCTTCTTCCTCCCCGACAGCATCATGACAGCCCGTCAATTCACCCTCGAGGAACGAGCCCTTCTCATTGGCCGTGGCCGTCTCGCCAGAACAGGCGTTCTCAACAAGACGATCAAATGGTACCAGATCCGGGAAGCTTTCATCGACCCCCAGGTCTGGCTTCTCGTCCTGTTTATGCTCCTCAACGAATGCATGAACGGAGGCGTCGCCAACTTCGGCAAGCTCATCATCAAGGGTGTCGTCAAGGATCCTCTTCAGACCGTTGCTCTAGGTATTCCCATGGGCGCGTTCCAAGTCGTCTGGATTTTATCTGGAACTTTCCTCGCCTCGAAAATCAAGAATATTCGCACCATCATCATGGCAGTCTACCTGATTCCTACTATCATCGGAATTTCTCTTCTTTGGAAGATGGACCGTGAGCATCACAAGATCGGTGTTCTCTTCGGCTATTACATCGTTGGTGCATTTGTCTGTTCATTAGTTCTGGCGATGCAGATGCCTGCTAGTAACCTCGGTGGTTATACCAAGCGTATGACAGCTTCCGCCATGGTGTTCATTGCTTACTGCGTTGGTAATGTCATTGGTCCCCATGCCTTCCTCGGCGAGGAGGCTCCTTTATACCAAACTGGGTGTATCTTCATCTTAGGTTGTTCTGTCGCCCAGATGATGGTGGCGATTATGCTTCGAGTTCTGTTGGTTAGGAGAAACGCACGCCGAGATGCTGCTGCGGCGGCCGTAGGAGCCGATAATGAGGATTCCACGGATACGGATGGAGGCGATTTGACTGACTTTGAGGTAAGCTTTGCCACAGCTATTTCAAGGTATACGCTAACCTTTTCTATAGAACCCTCACTTCCGCTATGTCCTATGATCATGTAGCTTTCCGTGGGTACAATATGATGCAGCATATTTGACCAGGGCAAACGCAAACGCCTTGATTATAATTACTGCTATTTGTTCATTCCATCCATGATAATACAATAATATTACACTTATTCTTCTACTCCACAACTCCCCAAACATGCTTTTAAGAACGTTCTTTCGTCATGACCTGAGGCCAGGGAAATACCACATCATAGTTAGGAACCCCTGTAAAGAAACATAATCCCAGCACCCACTCCTGCGTATACAACCATACTGGTCCCTCATGGGTATCCTCAGAGACTCGAACTCCAAGTGACACATGATGATCTAGCTCATTCGCCAAATACTCTTCGTCCTCACGGGTATCAGACCATAATGAGGTGAAGACATACGCAGGGTTGTCTTCGTGTTGACTCAGAAGTTCACCAATATCGGTACCGCGATCGTGCATGAAAATCCCTCGGGCTGCCATAGGCTCCCCAGCTGAATCGCAGAGATACCCCAAAGACAGGTTCAGGTCTGCATCCATAGCTCTAACGACTTCCTTCGCCATCAACCGGCGATATCTCAGACTAAACGATTCTTCATCATCAACCACAAAGGCGTCCTCTTTGAGAAAGTCCGCCATATCGTTAACAATTCCAGCATTCTTGCCAACATGCTGAGCTTTGACTAGTTCGGCGAGTTGGCGTAGACGTGTCCGTTGGTACTCCGAAAGTTGCTGTTCGCCTTGCTGACTCGGTTGTGATAGACGTGGCGACGATCGAGGTGCTCGCAGTGTTTTCCCAAGCTTCCACAGATGACCTCTTGTCTTGATACCCGATCTCGTGAAATCGACGTCGACGAAGCGACAGCTTTTATTGTATGTCAATCGCCTCTCGCCATCAGGTGCCTTGAACTCATCGAAAAACAAGTCATTGGTCTGTTCTATGACAGTTCCCTTGGGTACGTAAACCTCGTCGTTGTTAAGGATCTCCCCATTCAACAGACGCAATGCCAGTATCGAGAGATCAAGGCTCAGTCCGTCTTCATTTTTCTGTTGCAATCTCGTTGCATCCAGCCTTGTCGCATACTGACAACAATTGGCAATAATAGCCAAACGATCCCACGGTTCCGTTACACCTCTCCACTGCACATCCGAAATGATTGTCCCGGACATGGATGTTGACGGCGCCAGGAGAATCTTGTATCTTCCAGCAGTTTTCAGAATATGAGTAATTTTTTCATCATCCTCGTTCGTTCCAAAATCAAGCCGCCGAAAGGCAAGACAGAATTTGGTCGCGCTCTCAGAGAATTTAACGGATTGAACGCTGAGCTCACCAGGGACCACGCCAAACATTGGCTTCTTCCCACTGAGCATAGACCTCTTCGCAGCTTCAAGCTCGGGATCGTGATGGATCAGAAGTGTCATCTTGAGGCCAGCTCGATAGTTTTCCTGGAACGTCCACGCCCTGGTCCACCACTTATCACTGGTGACTTCGTATAAAAGATCGAGCATCCTCTTCGCCTGATGGTAATCCGCAGTTTTGGACAGAGCGAATCCACCGTCGTGGTATTTGACAAGTACACCTCTCAGAATAGCTGACAGAGTAGCCATCTCATCCTCGCTTTCGATCGGTCGCCCAAGTAAAGCGACAGGGTGATCGCTGAGTGAGTAAACCCAGTCCATGGCATCAAGGGCATGCCTCTTCTGTTTGCACTCTTCATGTGTGCATGTTGGTTGTTTGCACTTCTTCTGTGGAATACTGTGCCGGTCAATCCATAATAAAGGCACATCGTGACATTGCATATACTTTGTGATCCTCTCGAGGATGGAGTTGCGGACTGATGAGCGCCAAGCATCCTCGCCATCCCTTGTCTCGATCAGATGCCCATCGGCTTTGAGATTTTGCGTCTCATATTCAGAAGCATCCCAGGTATACGACAACGCAACAAAATTGCTATCAGAAAAGCCATTAAGGTTCTTCCGAAACCAATAAGGCCTCTCTGGCGTCTCATCCTGATCAGCGTCAATCTTCCTTTTCTTGGACTGTCGTCTCCCAAGACATTCAAGGTTCTCGACAATCCAGATCATTTTCTGCTGGGGAATCCGACATTTCTGGGTCTTGATGAGGGATGAGATAGCGTCGCCTTGGTCTTCTGATGCGTCATCTCGAAGGTCACGTTTTGCGACCATGTTCTTGGCCTGTTGATGTACATCTCGGATCAGGGGTGGTTGGATGATTGGATGTAAGATGAGAGAACCACTTGAGATTATGCCGGGCATGATGACGTGAGAGGCTTAGCGCGCAAGACGCGTCGCTATCCGCCAATCACATCCTACTAGGCATCGCGTCTAGGTTTATTCAAGTTCAAGAGAAATGTGTCGTAATGTAAGGTTAAAGTATTTCCGTTGACTACCATCAATGCATTAGAGGACTAACCGTCAGGTATAACCGGAGGGGGCGCCAGTTCCTGTACGCTTCAATAAACTAGCACCCATATTTTTTTCTGTTACTTTCCAGAATTGGTACGGACAATGACGCAAGGTTCCATTCATAAAAATTTCGATTTATTCAAAAATCGTCGATGGCTTTCCATGCCTGCTACTGGCTCAACATCGCTGATAGACTATAGAATGGCAAGCAATATTTACCCCGATACCAAAATTGGCGAATGTAGCTTCAATCTACCCAAGAACCAGGCAACGCGGCTTTTCTTTTGCACCTTCTACTTCCTGTTCTCTTCTGCATTTTCCGCCGCTGTTTCCGTTCATGACGTTGTGCCCGGAGAAAATGCTCATTATTTGCCCATCTCACTGCCGCCAAGTACTCTTTGCCCTCATCGTCTTCAAATTCTGTACCGACCGGCGGGTTTTGGTTGCGCAAGACTGGTGCGATTGGCCAAAAGTCTTTCTCTGGACCAGTCAAAAATATGTTCTCGCCGGTTTTCGAGGCCTTGTGGAACCGCATGGTATCCATCACTCCAGGCGAGATATTTATGGTACTGGGATGTAGAAAGGGTGGAAACTCCAGTAAAAGCTCTCGTATCAGACATGTGCGATCGATTTCTTCTCGCCAGTACGGGATGAGTCTACCCCTGGAGTATTCCACCTGCAAGACTCGGTTGATCAACGACCCATTTTCGCGGTATCCTAGCATATGTTGAGTTGCCGAAGTTTCCCAAGTAGCAAGACACCGTGGGGTTTCAATCTTCAGATACTGAGCAATGTCGACTCCTGCTCGCTCCAGCACATCCAACCACAAGTGCAGATTGCTAACAGCCACATCTGAACAGGCTGGGCTACTGATAATCGCAGTCAAAGTACTGGTGCCATCACGAGGCGGTGTTCGAAGATCGCTGTATATATCGAGGCCTCTTGCGATATGTTCCGAGATAAATGACGCCCAATCTTCCAGATCGGTCTCCAAGAGACGTGATGTAGTAAAGGCCTTAAGCACATGTATTCCTAAGATGGCATGGAAACCATCCCGTACTGGTGGGGACCAGATCAAATAAGCATCAATGCAAGCTTTCAGTTGACTACAGGTTTCAACCCCAATCAGTAACGAGTGTAGTTCGAGTGGACACATCCCATACTTCCGCATGTTGATGTAGTCGACAACACATTGCAAGTCACATGCTGTAACCATCGATTTGAACACGCCTGAGTGGTCGGGAAAATGTTTTCTTTGACTATTAGCAAAGACAATGCGCAATTCCCCTTACTTTCTTTTCGATCTTACCTTTCCTCCACCGCAGTCGTTTGTGACCTCGCAAATGCTAGAATGCGTGGCGCATTTAGCGCTGCTGCTAACTGATGTGATGTTAACAGATGGCCGATGAAGTCCATCCTGGAGACTCACCCCTAAAATACTGTACCCCTCGTCAGAGTAGTCGTAGGACCAGCTAAGAAGTGCCGTGGGCGTCACAGCACGTTGCTCAAGTAATTGCCTAATGTCCTCGGGGTCGTCGTCAAGATAAGCATTCCGGATTCTTTCACCAAGGCTGCTTGACCGGCCACAGACCGGGATTACGCATTGCATCTGTAGTGTAATATATAAAGGTGAAGTACAGCCCTGCCTAATACAGAACTTGAAAGACCGGCTGGAAAATGGTGAACCTGCTGTGAAAGTCGAATCATTCTCAATTACAGAGGGTCCTGAGCCATCGATGTTCGCTGCCTTCTTCTGGCTTGTGGCCTTTGCGATGAACATCAATCCCAGGAAGGACTTTTTCCAGCTCTTCATAACATGTGTTGTTTCGGTTATTGACTTTCGAGAGGCGTCAGTAGAGATGGGGCTGGTGTCGATATACCCAGAAATCAAAGCTCGATCAGGTGCAATGACAGCACTTGACCGACTAGCCGAGTTTGTTTCCTCAAGAATGGTGACTTCCATCCTAGGCGGCTGGAGTAGACGAATACTGGTAGAATGTCAGTCCGGTGATTCAGAAACAGGAGAAAGAGATGCTTACAAATTGCTTGTTGTTAAAACAAGATTGAGGCTTGAGAGAGATTTGTCCAACCTCTTGGTGCAGGATGAGATCTTATCTTTAAACTGCAAGAACAAGAAGCCTTCATTTCTGAATGGTCCTCTCCGCTTCCCATTCACAATGTGAATGATATCCTGAATGTCTGTTAATCTGTCATGACACTCCTGAATCCTTCCATGCAGCGCAGCAAAAAGCCGTGCTTCACTGGGATGGTACTCTGATGTATCAGTGGTGTAGAGGATATTTCCAAGTGAGTCGCAAACGGTCGCCACATCGGCAAGAGTATTTGATAGTGCCTCCAACTCTCGCGCCGCAGACTTGTATGATGAGATCAAGTTGTTAATAGTTGTCGTCGTTTTGGCCAGTTGGGCGCACAATGGCACGATGCCAATTAACAGCGAGACGGGTTCCATTGTGGCGAATGAGTCGGAAGGCTGCTTCAGTGAGTTCTGAAACGGTCGTAGTGGTCTTCACACCTGGTCTGTATATACTGTCGTCCTGTAAAGAGAGGAAAACTGTAGATCTGCCCGGTTGTAAGTAATGTTGAATTTGCTAGAGCAATTGAGGAGGCATACAAAATGGAACATCACCATTAGCAAAGGGAGAAGCGTCCACTCGCGAGTGATGCCTTGATCTGGAAGATCATTACATTACTATGACTCTGATCTGTTCGGGTGTCGCGTAGCACAAAGATGTTGGGCAACAATTGCAGCCTTACTTTCGCTTGTGAACGCAGCTTCCCTGGACTCCAGGACCTTTGTTCCGGTCGTCACATTCACAGGACTTGTCGAGGATGTGTCGCACTCAGATGGTAAGGAGTCATACTTGTCCAATGATATGAGCTTCATTGATCTATATTTCTTTCATTATTACTTTCTAAAGACAGTCCTATATTTTAAAACGAAGTGGCCCAATTATAATGCTCTAGGCATCAATTCTGGCGGAAGCTGATCCTGCATGCGAAACAATTCCTCTCTGCTCCCCTCATTCCTAGGATATGCCGTCAAACTCTCCACGTCAACCTCCCGAACAACATGTATCCTGTCGCGAGCCGTGTTCTCAGGTCTCTCGGGCCTCACAGGTGTAGCAGCGATAGTCGTGTTCGTATGTGTATCGCCAGTGTAAATGCGGTCCGGCATGTCCACTGTTGCCTTCGTGTTGCCTCTGTGCATCGAAGATAGTGGTACAAGGGTACTTTGGTCCTGTGTGGGTTTCGTCGGACGGGACCGCGTCCCACTGCGATTTCGGACAAATTCGATGAGCTCGCCTAACACTGCGAACTCGAGCTTGAGTTTGATCGAGTATGTGACGAGTTTGACACCATGTTCCCATACGTAAAAGTCCATTAGTTCGATGATGACCATGGCTATATCCATTATCACGATGGCTATGCTGATGGCGAAAAGCCTGTATAGCATGGTTCGTGTGTTGCCAAATGCGGTCTTAAGAATATCCATCGATTTCCACAAGTATAATCCCGAGATGGCTATCTCCTGTAAGTAGAAGCAGCTCATTGAGATCTTTTCTGCAATGTTGAAGACATTGTTGAAACCACCTCTGTTTTCTCTCGGGCTGTATTCTGATCCGAAGAGTAACACCGTCATAGTCGTGTGCTTGATGAGTGTTAGTTGTAATGGTTTGTGTAATAGCATGATCGACTCACCCAGATTAGACCGTTGACGATGATCACAGTCAGTACTGTACGCAGTATGAAGACATCGGTGAGAATTAGGTGTAGACGGGAGTACAGAACAATAGATTGACCCGATATCACAAGAACCCAGCCGACGGTCTCAATAATCATGCCCACATAATCGTGCGTCAAGTCGAAATAAGTTGTCAACCATCCCAAGCAGTACGGTAAAATACCGAATGACGCGAATAGTATACTCCAGAAATAAAGGCCGGCTCTTCGTTTGAACGTCAGAAAGATGAGAGTAAGAAGCTCGATGGCATTGTAGAGTGAAAGCGTTGAGGCGACCTGTACAGTTAGTGATGATCAAGGCAGTCATGTGAGGAAACACATACGATCACAAACACGTCCCTCCCAATGTATACCATTTCATCAACGTTCATGTTGGCGTAGTGAACGTCCCATTTGTCACGGTGTGGTAACATCATTGTGTCTCGCAAGTTGGGGTGTCTTGGGGGATACGTAAAACAAATATTCTCCGTTAGCAGATACCAAGAAAACTAAAAACAGAACGCCTAGACAAAGAGGGGATCTTGGCACATAAGTAAACCTGGATTTCCAAAGACGTCACGTTCGAGATTAGCCCGTAAGCCATCGGCCCAAAGCCTGGATCTGCATGATATCTGCCTTTGTAGTAGTAGAACTCTTCTGGTATGGCGCCAAGGTCCGCGACCAAGCTTTCCGATGCGCCATCACATCGTCCCATGGGGTTCGATTTCGCTGGTTGGTTATTTGGTACCTTGCAGAAAGCCAAACGGAAAGAAGAGCGAATGACCTGTGGACAGACACTCATCGATAACGGTCATGCATTCCAATGCCCTGACTTTACTGCTTCGGGAATTATGACTCAAGAGTGAGATTACTGAACTATCCCCAGTGGCCCAGACCCTTTTCTGAGTATTGCAACAGCTGTTCCAGCCTTGGAACTTCCAGGCCTCAGATTCCGGCATTTACACGTTCACTTGGGCTAGGTAGGTTACATAGATCCTTGGTCGACACTGTGATAGTGACCCCTTCCATAAGAATGAATGCTGCAGCGGTGTAGCAACAGAAGAAGTTTTCTTTCACAGCAATAAATAGACCTGACATGTGGCAGGCAGTTACCACCGGCACAGTAATAACTATTGTCGATCAATTCCAGCCATTGAGGTTGATGCCGTGGGATTTATGTTTTTCCATCAAGCGGCCGAAATACCGGTATTCCCAGTCAAGACTAATACAAAAGCAGCCTGTAAGAGCAAAATGACGAGAATGAAAGGCTTAAGGTTAAGCTTCCGTTTATGGTTGCCAGCGCCCGTTCTTATTATGAATGCGGATTGCAACTCACCCGAACTATTAAGTGTGACCTTGGTGCGCTTCCTTCATGCCATGGTATGATGATAAGAGATAAGGAGTACGTTAAGCCAAATACAGCTTAGATCATATCCAGTCCATCAACTCCTGAAGAGTCGATCTGATTGGTTAGCTTTGTTTATCTCTTATCGTGGCGTGACCTGAGATCCACCAGATCCATGTTATTTTCAATTCCAGAGGGAACGGACCTGGAATTGACCGTTCGACTGTTTCTACCATTCACGAAATATACCAGTACATCGGGACATCTGTCGAGCAAAACAACATAACAAAAGCTGGAAAAATTCGTTTCATCTTCTTATTCAATTTTTCCCCCGACCTTAGGGCAGAATGAAGACTTTGACCATTGAAAAAAAATCCAGCTATAGCTAGAGTTAAGTCTAGGTTAGGTGACGCGATACGTTCACTATCGTCGTTAACCGAATCTGTGTAGAACTGTTAGAGACACTAGCACCTTTCCTCAACTGTGGCTATGACTCGCTCTGTGGCGTAGCCCTCTGACCAAGTTTCCAACTGTGGCTAGTTGTCTAAAATTGGTGAATTGCTCAGGTTCCAATTCCTTGACCCAAGTAAGAAGCTTTCCTTGCAAAGAAACGGCAAATATGAACACAACAAGAATAAAGCCATCGTAGGAGAGATATACTGTCCCGCTGTCTATTCTCCATGTTTTTGTTCATTCGCCGGTCTTTGCTACGCTTATCACTCCCTTAAAGATTAGATACCTAGGTACCGTCTTGGCGCGTCCCTTCAGTAGGCTCTAGCGCTGTGAACGCTGGAAAATGTAAGCCCAGCGCCTAGGAGCACTGAAGTTTGCCCCTACCAGCTTCATTACCTCGAGGTCTCGTCGCTGAGGTGGGCACGACTCAATTTGAGTCCACCGCGACGATTGTTCAAGGCAACCTACACCGCGTTTCCTCAAGGTATCACGACAATTGTTCTGGGGACCGAGACTTTCAATCACAGCAGACTCTACTACTGCACCCACCGTGACCTCGGCTGTTGCTGGTGTACCGCTACTGCTTGCAATGGCGCGAAGGGTGCGAAGCCGATGCCAGTTCAATTTGAGGGTTTGACGGCTGTTTGGACCAAGGCTCGCCATTACAGGTTCAATAATTATCATGCGGGACACGTGAATAAATTATAACAGAACGATGAGGCTCGGCATGACCCTAAGATTGCGCGGATCAATAGGTTGCCTACGCGTAGCATGGCGAAAACCCTATCCCTGATTTCGGCCCCAGGTCAAGGGTCGCGGACGGATTTGCCCCTCGAAGGCTCGAATAAATTGTTCACCGTATTATACATACCTAATTCTCCCTGAAGTCGGGCCACAGCTGATAAGACCCAATTAAAGACAAACAGACTTTTAATGTCTGAGAAGTCGAGCACCCTTAAGCCACAATTAACAATTTCTGAACATTTGTCCAATGGGTTGGCTCTGAGTGAGCGCCCTTGCATGATTGAAGCCATCCCGATGAATGAGCTTCCCAATTTTCTGAGACTATCTGCAAGACGACTCGCACTAATCGCCTTTAATATCAGGACCTGAATATCTGGTAGGACGCCACAAGGAATAGGAGGTTCTCATTGGAATCCTGACAATTGCCCTTGCCTCGTACTAACATTTACGTGTTAATTCGCCCCTACGCATGTTCAATGTAAGAAGGTATAAGGCCGGGTGGAAACGTCAACTCTGCGTACACCCTTGGATACTCCGCCACTGCTACTCAAACGAGTATCAGCTTGCAACATGTCTCTTCTCATGAAAGACTTGAGGCCACACAGGGTCCCTATTGCAATTGTCAGCTTGATCGTCTTCAGCTGGGTTTCTTTTCTTCTCTTCCCTTCGGAAACCTGGAACTGGCAACCTCAGACTACCGCTACGTCCACGCGCGACGCAGACCGACGATTCGCCCTTGTCATACCCGCCAACAACCCAAGCCCCGATTTGTGCAAAACAATCGGCAGCGCCCTCGCCCTCGGCTACCCAAGCCCCGTTATCATCAACTGGGGAGTTGATCATCGTCCCATTTCAAAATGGAGAGGTGGTAAAAACTTGCCAAAGGTGCCTGGCTTTGTTGACTACCTTGATGCAGTCATGCACCCAAACGCACACCCATCCGAACGTTTGGAGGAAGACGATATCGTCCTTCTTGTCGATGCCTACGACGTTTGGTTCCAGCTGCCTGCACAGGTAATGCTTGAGCGATACCATAGGCTCAACAAAGAAGCCAACGACAGGCTACAGGAGATGTGGAACAAGAAAAGGACTGGAAAGATGCCGATGAAGCAGACTATCATTGCAGCATCTGGCAAACGATGCGACCCCAAGCTTGAGAAAATGGGTTACAAGATCCGATGCGACAAATGGCCTCAGAGCCCACTGCGCAAGGATCTTTACGGACCCGAAACCGACAAGAACGAGACGTGGAACTACTATAGACCGCGATGGATCAATGGAGGTGTCTACATCGGTCCTGCTGGCGACCTCAGACGCTTGTTCCGTCGCGCCTATTTCACCATGGAGAACGGCATCGGACGGGGAATCAAGATGCGAAGTGAACAATCTCTCGCCGCTGAAGTCATTGTCGAGCAGGAGATGTTCCGAAAGTGGCAGAGGGCGAACAAGGTACCGAAACAAGCAATGGCCGACTTGATGGATGACAAGCTGGAGTATCACATTGGTCTCGATTACGCCCAAGAACTATCGGTCCAGACTCAGTGGGCGCAGGATGTTCAGGGACGGGACAACGGTGCTTTTGTCAAGTTGGGTAACCAGTCGGAGATCGATGAGTACTCCAAGGAGCGGGGCATCCAGCCAGTTCGACTACAAGGTATACCTGACGATATCCTTTCAGCACCAAACCCTCTTGCAGACATCGTGCCGGGATCCAACTGGACCAACATGTCTCTCTACGCCGACTTCTTCACCGAGTCCGTCCCTGTCATTCTCCACCACAACGGTGTCGGCCCCCTCAAGAAGCATCGGTCAACATGGTGGGATAAGCCATGGTACTCCGAACACCTACGTACGCTCCTCCACAAGCGCATGAAGGCCACTGGTGAGCCTGAGGATCCTCTAGCAACTGTTCTAGATGACGGTGGCCGTATCAGATACTGGGGTGTCAGCGCAGAACACGAGAGTATGTATCCGCGAGAGATGAAGAAGTCGGCCAAGAACAGACTGCACAAGATGAAGTTCTCAAACATTTGTCAGTACAAGAAGAAGAAGACTGATCCAAACGCGCCTTATCCCGATTGGTGGGACGAGGTTTTCCGTGATGGTGAAGGACCTTGGGGGCATAGGCTTGGGCACAAGTTCAGCCACACACACAGCGACAAGTACCGCAACAGACATAGCAACAAGTACAGCGAAATGACGCCCAGGCACCCTTTTTAGTAATATTAGATTTTAGTTGATCAGGAATTGTATCATGCTTTCTTTAAGAACCCCGACGCTCAAGTCAAGTCCTTACAAGGGATCAAACTGTGATTATGGTGACTGTTTGTGCCTTTGCTGAAGCTACTTTTTGCTTCATAAATCTGTTATCCACTGTGCCTACAACTACCATGAGAATTGCCTTCGGAATTGTAGTTGAAACAAGGAATTGAGTTAGCGACGGTTGAAGCCTTTCCTGTACAGCAGTGGCATACATATACAAGCTTCTGAGGTCCAGGTATCTGACTGTCTGCACTACAACCGAGCGAAGCGCGACCGATGAACGGAAGAATAGTCTTGAGCGCGGCCAGTACTGTTTGACCTCAGTAGGTTGAAGCCATTGAAAGTTATATCCAACAGCACTGGAACATGATAAGCTGAGAGAATGTTCAATCAGAGCTTCGGGAGAAAGGTCATTCCATTAAAACATAACTATAGGCCGTAAGTCGCCATCATCATAAACTCATAACCACCAAAATATATACAAGAAGTGAATCCATTGCCCAAAACTTCCTCTATCCAAGGATACACTGTCCAGCAACGCAAAGGCATAATCCCAAGCGACATCTAGGCAATGTCCTGCAATCTGCAGCTGCCGTACACTCCGGTGTAGGTCCATTTCCAACAAGTCCACAGACACCATTGACACAGGCACAAACGCCTGGCAGAACACACAAATCCAGGTTTGCAAGACAGTCAGCTGCACCAGTACAATCTGTGTTGTCTACACAAACGCCGTTGGAACAAGTGGCACCTGGGCTGCAGTCGGCGTTGACTGAACACTCATCGACATCGGGGGATGTTGCGCAGACGGCGTCTACACAGACGCAAAGACCTAGAGCGCAGAGAGGATTGACGCTGAGGAGACAGTCATTTGCGTCAACGCACGCATCGGGGTCACCGCCGCCTGGGGGACCGCAGATGCCGTTGTCGCATTCGTCGCCTGGAGTAGTACAGTCTGCGTCTACCGAGCAAGACTCGCCTGTGCCCCCGTTACCTGCTCCAATAACACAGACGGCATTCAGGCAGACACAAAAGTTGAGACCTTCAACGATACAAAGATCGGCATTTGCTGTGCAGTCATCTGCAGTGCTGCAGGTAGTTGTGCCTGCATCGGGGTCCGGACCACAGACACCACTGTCAAGACAAATAGATCCGGATCCGGTACAGTCACCGTTGTCGGTGCAAGCATCGCCGTCGTTACCTCCGTTGCCTCCAGGATTAACGCAAACAGCATTTAAACAAACACAAAGGTTCAAAAGGCCATCGAGACAAAGGTCAGCATCCGCAGCACAGTCGTCGGCCGTGGTACAAGGTGTTGTGCCTGCACCAGGATCTCGGCCACAGACACCACTGTCAAGACAGATGGAGCCAGTACCAGTACAATCGGTGTTGTCAGTGCAAGGATCACCGTCATTGTCACCGCCACCACCAACTGGATTCAAAATACAAACTGCATCAACACAGACGCAGAGGTTGAGAAGACCGTCGAGGCAAAGCGCAGCATTCGCAGTACAGTCATCAGCGGTATCGCAAGATGTTGTGCCAGGGTCAGTCGGATCAGGACCGCAGACACCACTGTCGAGGCAAATTGAACCAGCAGTGGTACAGTCGCCATCATCGGTACAGGCCTCACCGTCACCACCTCCACCTCCAACTCCGGATGGTACACAGACAGCATCGACGCAGAGACACAAGTTGATAAGGCCATCCAAGCAGAGACCTGCGTTGGCAAGACAGTCATCAGCGGTATTGCAAGATGTTGTGCCAGGATCGGTCGGGTCAGGGCCACAGACGCCACTGTCAAGACAGACTGAGCCAGCGGTGGAGCAGTCATCGTCCTCAGTACAGGCAGACCCATCGCCTCCACCTCCGCCTAGATTCACGCAGACAGCGTCAACGCAAGCACAGAGGTTGAGTAAGCCGTCAAGACATAAGGCAGCGTTTACCGCACAGTCATCAGCGGTATCACAGGCTGTGGTGTCTGGACCATCAGGGTCAGGTCCACAAACACCACTGTCCAGGCATACGGATCCCGCTGTTGTGCAGTCGCCATCGTCTGTGCAAGCTGAACCATCCTCGCCGTCGTCACCTCCTCCTCCAGGAGCCAGCTCACAGACAGCATCGACACAAACACACAGGTTCAGAAGGCCATCCAGACAAAGACCAATGTTGGCAAGACAGTCACCATCCGTACTGCACTCAGTAGTTGCTGTCTCCGTGGGTACAACGTCACCTGTAGTAGCAGCGGCATCGGGTGCAACAACACAGATAGCATCGATGCAGAGGCAGATGTTCAAGAGACCATCAACGCATAGCTCGGTGTTAGCGACACAGTCGTCTGCGGTAGTACAACCGGTAGTGGGTGTCGGAGCAGGAATGTCATCAGTAGCTGTTGTCTCAACATTGGTGACAGGGTCGACAATACAAATTGCATCGACACAAATACACAGATTGACCAGACCATCGACGCAAAGGCCGAGGTCAGCCAAGCAGTCGGCATCGGTGTTGCAAGGGAACTCAGTCTCCGCGGGGTCTGTAGCGGTAAGGGTAAGGGTGGCAGTGGGTTCACCGTCAGGTCCATCGATAGTTGTAACTTCAGGCCCTCCGGATGTGTCATCGGTGAGAGTAACAGTGGCTGTTGGCTCTCCATCGGGTCCATCAAGAGTGGTCAACTCGGGGCCGTCAGGTCCATCATCGGTAAGGGTGACAGTAGCCGTAGGCTCGCCATCAGTTCCAGTGAGCGTTGTGAGTTCAGGCTCGTCAGGCCCATCACCAGTGAGCGTGATAGTAGCTGTAGGCTCACCATCGGGTCCATCCAAAGTTGTCAGCTCGGGGTTATCTGGCCCATCACCGGTGAGAGTAACAGTGGCTGTAGGTTCGCCATCAGTTCCAGTGAGCGTAGTCAGATCAGGACCACCAGTAGGACCAATGCTTCCTGAGCCGCCTTGGGGATCTCCAGGAATGGGTCCTTGGACACAGACGCCGTCAACACAGTTGCAAATGTTCTCGCCGTTGAACAGGCAAGTGTTGCCAAGAGCAAGACAGTCATCGTCAGTTGCGCACGCTAAGGTTTCGGTTGGTGCTGGAGGGAAATCATCTGTAGGGTCTGGTCCTCCAGTTCCGGTGGTGGGACCACCTGGAGTAAGATCTGGGTCGATGACACAAACACCATTATCGCAAATACAGGCGTTGATACCAGCGATGACACAAAGCTCCGCGTCGAGGATACACTCAGCGTCGACTGAACAGGCGATGCCAGTCTGGGTAGGGTCAATGCCAAAGGTGATAGTCGTGCTACCGTCGGTAATCACTCCAAATGTTGCAGTAGCTTCGTTGTCATCGGGTCCTCCAGTGGCGATGGCAGTTGTGATGACATTTCCATTGGAGTCAGTCGGTAGTGTGCCTGGGGTTCCTTCAGGACCGCCTTGTAGACCAGTCGTAGAAGCGTCAGTCCCGTCTGTGGCATCTGGGTTGGGGATAACTGTGACAGATCCAGAGATAGTGACAGTGAGGGATGCTTCATCGTCGTCGTCATCGTCATCAAGGTCATCGCCAGGTCGGCCGTTACCGCCCTGGGGGTTACCGTTGAACCCAGGTGCAGCAACACAATCGCCATCAAGACATCTCTGCCCTCTAAGGCAGATAACACCAAAGCAGCTGGCCAGAGCAGGGTTCGCAGTGCAGGTTTCAGCCAAGCAAATCTCATCACTGGCACAGACCTCTCCACCACAGTCGGTAGGATCACTGAGAGCAACGCAAGCATCATCGATACAAGCATAGTTGAGAGGACAGGTAGAGCCACCGCAGTTATCGGGTCCTTCGACTGGGACACAGCGGTCGTCGATACAGGCGAAACCTTCAGGACATTCTTGGGTCTGGCGACGAGAAAGAGAAGAAGAGGGGCCACAGGATAGAGGGTCTGAGACAGTGAGGCATTCGCCGCCAACGCAGATCTCGTTGGAGGAGCAGTCGGGATCGCAGGACGGGGCGGGGGAACCATTGCCATCTTCTCCCGGTCCAGGACGACCGGGACCAAAGTTGTTGGCACCACCCTTATTGCCCCCCTTACCAGAGTTAGAGTCGGAGCCTGGACGCGATCCCGGGCCAGAGCCATTGTCTGAGCCTGGGCGTCCAGAGCCAGAACCAGAACCAGAACCAGAGCCAGCATCAGATCCAGATCCAGGAAAGTTGCCGTTGCCATTGCTGCCAGAGCCACCCTTACCATTGTCATTACCGGAACCAGGCTTGCCGGGGCCATAGCCAGGGTAGCCGTCTTCCTCGGAAGAGCCACCACCAGAGCCACCACCAGAGCCACCACTGCCGGATGGCTTGCCATCAGGGCGTCCAGAACCACCATTGTTGGACGATCCATCAGAAGAGCCTTGGCCGCTAGAGTTGCCCTTTCCTGAAGAGCCTCCCTTGCCGTTGGAGCCTTTGCCGGACGAAGTGTTCCCAGATCCAGAAGGTCCAGTAGGTCCCTCCTGACTACCGCCGGAGCCAGAAGAGCCGCCACTACACGTGACAGCAGCTTCAGCCTCTCGGAAAAGGTTCTTGATGCAGATTCCAGAGATGCAAAGCTCATCAGCTCCACATCCCTTTTTGTTGTCGCCGCAGTGAGAAGAATCGGTAGAGATACTGATAGGCAAGCACTCGCCCTCCCAGCAAAAGAAGCCAGGATCACAAGGTCCCTTGGATTTACCACAGGCATCTGTTTGGTACTTCTCCTCAGTGATGGAAAGAGATTGACATGATCCAGAGACACAGAGCTGTCCTGCGGTGCAACCTTTGGAGGACTCTCCACAATTGTAAACGTCGGTCGAGATGAAGGTTTGTTGGCATTGTCCATCTTTGCAAGATGAACCGAGGGGGCAGGGGGTCTTGTCGTCGCAGGTTTGAGGGTAGGTTCCGAGGATGAATGGTACGCAGGTATCTTGTAGACACCAAGTTCCAGCATCGCAGGTGACTTTGTCGGGACCACAAGACTTAGTTTCGGGGTCGACATCGAGAATCTGGCATTCGCCGTTGATACAGACTGCGCCAGCCCCACAGTCTTTCTGATCTGTGCCACAAAGACGGGAGTTTACCGCGATCTCAATCGAGGTGCACTCGCCATCATTGCACCATTGACCAGCTGTGCACGGAATATCGCACTTCTCAACTCCAATGTTCAATGGCTTGCATTCACCAACAATGCAAATTTCTCCCGCCTCACAGGAGTTGCCATACTTGCCACAATTGCTTGGGTCAAGTCCAATGGTAGTGTTGGAGCAGCTTCCCCAGTTGCAGAACTCCAAGGTAGGGCAGTAGACGTGTTTATTCGAACGGGCGGTATGTTCAGAGGGGTAGGCTGAGGCCGTGATAGCTGTGAGTATTACAGCCGTCAGGGCTCGCCAGCTCATTGTTTGAGGCATGGCTGTGTCGTGATTAGCGAATGTTAGTAGAACGAATGACCGATTTGAAACGAATGTTCGGGTTTGATGAGATGAGGCTATCTGTGGACTCAAGGTGATGCTATATACCTGTAGAAGTTAACAATAACATAAACAAACATCGAACATATCTTCCCTCCTCGCAGCATTATTCTTTTCCTGGGTAACGACATTTTCGAATACCGATGCTGTATGTTGATGTCTGATTAAAATGAACTTTACAGTTAGGGTCTTCTTAGATCGTAAGATCTCGACCATGGTACTGGTATGCAGTCGTCATGATGTTATCGTGGTCATAAGGCAGATATCAGCCCAAGACAGGTCTACGATGCGATCTAGAACAGCAAGAGCGATGGCAGGGTCTCGGTGCGAGAGTCAAAAGTCGCTATGCAAGAGTCAGAGGTCACCAAAACCACTCAGACGTGGAGTGTGGATCTCAGACGATAGGCTGTGTAACAGTCCCTGGGAAATGCAGTTCTTCAGATTCGCTGTGCTCTATTGGTTCGAGAAGCATCGACAGTACGGATGTCGGTATTCCCGTCATACCAGGAGCTCAAGTTAGGTTTAGCTGTCAGTTGTGTGTTTTCGGGCAGCTGAATCATGTGTTGGAGAAATCAGGTTCTGGATATTACCGTTTCATATCCATGTCTGACTCGAATCTCCAGATGCCCGAGGTACCCACCCGCACAGCCGTTAAGTCCAACGAGCATACCGTAGGAGGCCGTTTGAACTTTCGGGGTTTATGCTTAATTGCATACAATGTGTTCAAAGCAGTACAGCAATCAATGCCTAGTTTTAGAGCCTTACCTTGACGCCGAGGCTTGAGGTTACACAAGCCCTTCCTTACAATGGGAAGATTGTGCTCTCACCTCGGTCATCTATAGTGTTGAAAAGAAAGGCCAATACCATCAGAGTTTCAATCGTTATGTGATCTTGGTTTCGACGTCATTGGGTTAGATTTCAGTCGTATGAGAGGTATCGGACAACGTATAGGTAGTGAAATCATGAGATGGGGACTCTCTCACAAACCATCAATTACTGCCAGGGTCCGATATCAAAGCTCTGCCCCCAACGGACTTACTCTCCGCATTGAACACGCAAAGCTGAAAGGAAGTTGCAGTCATCTTCCCACTAAAATATCATG
This sequence comes from Fusarium caatingaense, assembly GCA_013624355.1. Lineage (NCBI taxonomy): Eukaryota > Fungi > Ascomycota > Sordariomycetes > Hypocreales > Nectriaceae > Fusarium > Fusarium caatingaense. The sequence goes on from JABKKP010000210.1 coordinate 41,914, forward strand.
ATATCATCATTCTACGCCATGTTTCTCGTGATGCATTTGTATCATCCTGGTCACAACTCCAGCGTCTCCACCAACGCCTTACCGGCTTCATCCTCTATTGCTAGACCCCCAATCGTATGCTATCGATATTGGTCTAAGACATTGCACAGACCCAACAGTCAAGGAGTGCCTGATAAATCTCTGTCGGTGATAGTTTACCGACGGCTCTCGGCAAGTGCATGAGACAGCTCAAACACTCTAATCTGTTCTGACAGGCTGGGCTTTCCCAGTAGCCAAGAGCCTAAAGGGTTTGAGTCACAGGGTCTGGCTCTGGCTCTAGCTGTAACTCCACGTCCCTGCCGCTCCGTGATTTTCATCATACTTCCTATATTGATGGTCTACCAAACCTAAAGGCTTCTAATCTGGATAGGTACCGATGTCTAGCAAGACTTGGATGGTTGTCAATCGTTCCTGAAGCATATTAACTTTACGTCATTTCAATCTTATAACACACATAAAAGCAATACAGCATGATCTGATATTCTCCCTTGGGCCATGGCATTCCTTGAAGGCCGCGCCGGGCAGGCAGTTTGAAGTGCCATCAATGTGCAGAACTCCGTCACCCTTCGCCTCCACCACTTCAAGAATGGCTCGACAGGCTAATAAAGAGGTCTTGGCCAAGTCGCTTCCCCTTATTTGCTCCACTTCTGGCAGGTACACTAATTACATCGTGCGGACACTCCTGTGCTTGGTGCAAAGAGCCTTGTGTAACGTGACGCTGACTGCTCGAGGTCTCGGCACTTGCCAAGGAACATTGGCTTCTTGCTCAGGCGTACAAATGTTTCAATTACGGAACGTCACTTGATTTATAGTGTCTTGATATAGCCCCGTTTACGTCTTGGCCTCTTCTGACATGTGAGACGTCACTTCTCAACTCGCATGAATGGTAAATTTGTGTTATTATTTACTTTATCCAGCTCGAACGCAGGCCCTCGGCTACGGCTGTTCGAGCCGTGCTTTGTAGTCTTTCTGATTTCAGCTCCCATGAAAATAAACAACAAGGACTTTCGTGTAGTATGAAAGACAGCCTAAGTCATGCGATGGCCAGAATTGTCGTGGATCGCTGGCTGTCCACAGTCTGCAATGGCCTATGGAGTCTATGACTCTTTGTGTAACAACGTGCGAGGGTTTGTTTCCAAGATTCCGCCGTTCTGCTCGTCTATTCCGCAGTGTGGAGATGTTCTCTCCTCCATGTTTCGCTTAGAGTTTCAGTACTGTATTGTACTTGACGCGTAGCATCGCAGCCTGCAGTTGAGTGAAAGCACTCGAGCTGTGAAGTTCAATCCCTGCCGATTGCAACCTCTTGTGTAACCCGACGGAAATACCCATGTCTGGGATTAAAAGCCATTTGACAGGTGTCACCAATCAATTGTCCCGAGAGACACTTTCAATCAACTCAGCGACCTATTATACCTCTTTTGTGGAGCAAAGCTCAGCCGTCTGCTGACATTTTTGTCTCACAACCTCCACCTTTGTCCAAAGATGGTATCACCGGCGCACTCCCTCCGTCATCTGAGACACGAGGCTTGTCGAAAATCAGGATCTTGAACAACACGTTGGCTATCACATTCCTCAGCCCATGCTCGTAAATTACAATCTCATTTGCCGTCTTACGAAAGGGCGGGGACTGGTATCTGTTTCAAAGCCACGTTTGACACACAGACTTCCACCAACAGATAAATTGGTAGAAACAAGGGATGCTCTAGCTAATCAAAGCTTCGGGTGGCTTCTGGGCCGTTGCTGACAACGGTTCATAGTGCCGATGACGATCGGCGAGGTTAAGAAGTGGCGTTGGGTAGTGATTCGAATCGAGATGCGGGTATCATATCATGTCTCTATGGTTAAGATTTCACAGTTAGGGCTTCGGGTACAGTGCCAATAGCCTTTTGTCTACATGGTGCTAACTCAAAGTAAAAAAACCTGCATGAAAATGTTTCTCCGATACCCTTGTAGCTGCATTAGACTGAGACAACACTGTATAATACAGTGTGGTATCGCGAGAGTGGGTGGCACAGGCTGACAAGAGGCGCGGAGATCCGCCCTGATGTCCGAAGCATTGCATTAGGACTCACAGAGACTTGAATACAAACTTCTCGGAACCATGACTACCTCTGTCCGACCAAGACTAGTCAAAACCCCACAACAGTCTGCATCGTGGCAGGTTATATGCATCCCAGTTATCCTCAGTCTTATCCTATGGTCGCCAGGTCTTCCAACAAGTCGTCTCTTGCCACAGTCCGTGACTTGTGTCTCCGTCATGATGGTCTCTGCAGGTAGTAGTAAAAGCTGTAACGCTAACCTCTGGGCATACCACGTAGTACGCCTCCGTGGAGTCACAGCATGTCGCCCTCAGGTGGGTACTGTAACAGAAGGACTGTCACCTGAGCTATAATAGAGCAGCCTAAATGTTTATTTAAGCTGGCATAAAGGGACTGAATTGTTTCGTCTTTTCCGCTTTTCGGGGCCAATTCTTCCGATACCCTGATGGCCCTCTACGCGACTGATAAGGGTGTTTATGACTGGCTGGCCGGTGCATCGATTGGTTGGGATGCGAACAGGGAGTTGAGGCTTGTCCACTATGGCTGTCTTTCACCGGTCCAGAGTTTGTCGTAGGTTTTGAAATTGACGCTTACGTTGACAGCGGGCTGATTGTCACGGATTCAAGCCTGGACAGTTTGGCAGGCGGCTTGCACTGAGACATTCTCCCTTTGAACCCCAAAAAGATGGATGCTAGCTAATTTGGAGAATACTGATGTAATCTTATTATTTCCGACTAACGAAACTCTAATCTCTCCAGGATGATGTTCTTGTAAGCCTTTTCCGGCTTGTCAATCTCCTGACCCATAAAGTTGATCGAGACCAAGTCTACATATTCGTAATATGGTTTCGAGCCTCCTCTCTTTCTCAATAGCCGGAAAGTCGAGTCACGTCCGACCAATGCAATCGACATACCATCTTCTGCTTCTCCGGAGTTTGCTAAACCAAAGTACCCATTCTCTGTGTAGATAAGATCCTTTCCATATCTCAACAAGCCTTCCATCAGCACCAGATTGTCAATTTCAGAATCAGTAAAGGTTTCAGCGTTGGTAGATTCTTCGAACCACGGGTTTGCAGCCTGTTTCGCATAGTCTGGTGGCTCTAGTGCGTCCACCTTCCTTGAGAGCGTCCAAACCATATATCCCAGCAATAAGAAAAAAGCCTCATCTGCTATGTCCTTGTCTGGTTTCATCCCGTCGTCGCCACCGCAAGGCAGCCGTGTCAAGCGAAAGATTGTATCGAAAAGTGCGCCTGCGTTTGTGGTCATCCTTAATGAGCGAATGGATTGCGCCCGACCTTTCTGGTCCCCTATCGTACTGATGATATCAAACCCATCCCCGACTGGATGCACATCGTAGATGCTCTGGCCTCTTTTCTCAAGTGCTTCTACAATGAGTAAAATAATTGTAGAAATGTCGAGATCCTTTGTAAGTTTTAACTTGAACACAACCTTATCAAGGATACACCCGCCTATTTGAAGGGATATGTCAGTTGTTACTGGTGATTCAGCGATATCCAAGTGACATAGTACAGAAGAGCGCCCGAAGAGCTCCTCTCCTTCATTTGAAGGTCTTTGATTAAAGTCGGGAACCCATGAAGGCAGGCCAGAGACTGCCTTCGTGCTGTGTCGTATACCTAGTTTCCAGGCCCACCATAGGCCATGTGAGTCAATAATATAACGAGTAGCATATGCGAAAACCTGTTGTACGCTCATTGTATAGTCAGCAACAGGCCTCTCCACTAGCTTCTTGGCACTTGATGCGACTCCCAAAGCTGCAAACACTTTATCCCTAATATCTGTGGCGTCTAGTGTGTGGAGTACATCGACAACAGCTGCCAAAGGAAGTTCGCCCTTGTTTTCATATTGATCTACCAAAGGGCTCTCAAAGACAGCAGGTGTCAGGTCAAATCCACAGAATCTGTAGCGGGGTATGCCCAACCTGAGAGTTGACCAGTCGCAAGATTGGTTGCCGTACATCACGATGCCTCTAGAGCCAGCGATGATAATTTCAGGAAGTATCCAGGCTCGTGTCCAGTATGTGCGGCTCATTAGCTCTTCGAAAGCGCCAAGAATATAATCATCGTTTGACATACGTTGTAGCATTATACGATGGTCTTTGTCCTCTTCTGACGATTCGTCGTCGGCAGCTAATTCCCCGGTCTCTTGCAATAGCTTGCGCTGTGCCTTCGCTACCATTGGGAGTTCCTCGAACGCTTCAGCGATAGATTCTGTCTCTTCACCAAGCCACATGATAACCTTGTCGGCAGCACGGAAGATCTCCCCCAATTGCGACCTGCTGATTTCGTTCATGGTCGTCGGCCTGGTTGATGCATATAGCATCAATCCACAGATATCTTGACTTGGCTTGAAGTCGAAGTTTTTCCATCGCTGCTTTGCAATTGGGCGTGATGAGAATCTTGCGGTCATCACATTGGACTGGAACTGTCCCAACCTTCTCTTGCCACTCATAGGAGAGGGCGTCGAACGGGGTAGTGCAATCAAGTCGAACTTCTTCCAATTCGAAGGATAGTATTTCGCCTGGGTTTCCGGGATGGAGCTCAATGATGCGAATAGATTCAGCCATAGTAAGGGGCTGGTACTTATAAGAACGTTTCTCGTTGAATCTCGCCTCATCAGCTTTTTTGTCTTCCCTGCGATATGCTCGTCGCAAAGTGCCTGTTTGGCACAGTAATCTTGTGGCGGCGTCATTGGAATATTCCTTGGCCAGTGACAAAGCAGTTCTACCGTTGGCGTCCTTCAGAGAAATGTCTGCATCCGCCTCGATCAACATCTTCATAACCATAATGTGTCCCTCAAGTGTTGCAATGTGCAGTGCCGTTCGTTTTCCATCGGAAAGAAAGTTTACATCTGCTCCATAGTCAAGAAGTAAGTCCACAATGGCTTCATCTCCCTTTCTAGCAGCATAGCATAAAGGAGAATGATTGTTTTCCGACTCTGGTCTCATTTGCGATCCCTTTTCGAGAAGGAACTGCGTCAGCTTTCTGTCTCGACGCTTAACGGCAACCATTAAAGGGGTGCAACCTGTGTTGTCAGCACACTCTAGGTTGGCACCGCTCTCCACCAGCAGCTTCACCACATTACCAAATCGTTTATTGGTCGCATGCCACAGCGATGTTCTTCCATTTTTGTCTCTCGTTTCTGTCTTTGCCCCAAGTTGCAGGAGCAGAGATGTAGCTGCTTCGTGTCCACGCTCTGCGGCGTCCATCAGCGCGCTGTAACCCCACTCATGGCCGCGATCAACAGTGGCTCCGAGGTCACAAAGCAGCTTGATGACGTTCGAATGCCCATTAAAAGCTGCAGACATCAAGGGACTTCGATCTTTATCGTACCCATTGACACTAGCGCCATGCTTGACAAGTGTAGCCACTGCTTCAGACTGTCCAAACGCAGCGGCTTCATCGAGAGCACTACGACGATCGATACAAAGATTTGGGTCAGCTCCCGTTCTTATTAGCCGTTGAATCATTGCTAACTGTCCTTTTTTGGAGGCTTCAAGCAATGACGCATGACCTTTGGAGGCAAGGGGGGATATGGAGTCGAGGCCCTTGCGCAAATACGCTCTCCCTCTTACTATTCCCTCGTCCCACTGATCTGACTCGCTCTCGACGAAGCTTGGGTGAGTTTTGAGGACATCTGAGATCTGCTTATGTTTCTTCATTTCTGCTAGTCGTAAAGCAGAATCTTCTTGTGAGTTTCGGTAGTTCACATCGGCTCCCAAGTCCAACAGCAATTCTACTGCAGCTAGTTGTCCGTTATCGACTGCGAACATTAAAGGTGTCTTGCCATAGTTGGTAAAGGAGTTGGGATCTGCTCCATACTCCAATAGCATACGGGCCGTTGTCAAGTGCCCATACTGCGACGAGACAGAAAGAGGTGATTGGCCTTCTGCATCCGGGGTATCACAATGCGCTCCCTGTTCCAGTAAATGTTCGACAACAATGGTATGCCCACATTTTGAAGCCCACCAAAGAGGCGTTCCATCATAGCTGTCTTGCAAGTTCATGTCTGCTTTCCTGGATGTTAGAGTCTTGACGATGTCGATCCAGCCGCTCTCCGCCGCTAAGGATAATGGGCTCCGACCATCCATATCGCATGAATTGATGTCGGTTTCCCCATCTAGCATCTGCAAGATCTTGGCCAAATGGCCGTTTCTGGCGGCTTGGAAAAGTAAAGACACACTTCCCGCTCTCGACTTGTTCTGCGCATCGAGCGAGACTGACACACCCCCTTCTATGAGTTCTTTCACATGATGATTCTGTTGTCTGTAGGCAACATCACGAGGGCATTCGTCGTCGATACTTCGAGTAGCTGGATCAGCCCCGCTTTCGAGTAGAGTCCCGACGATTTCTTCAAAGCCACTATATGCGGCAAAGTGCAATGCTGTCCACCCAATATTGTTGGCTGCGTTGACGTCAGCCCCCAGCTTGATGAGCAAAGCAACAACCTCAGGATTGCCACCAGCACTTGCGACAATCAGCGCAGTGTTCGCATTTTCCAAAGTCCGAGCATCAATCGACACCCCTTCTTGGGCAAAGAACCGTATCAGTGACTTGCTTTGTGCGACCGAGGCGAAATGGATTCCTGTCCATCCATTCGCGGTTGCATTCGCATTGGCACCATTATCGATCAGGATGTGTGCAGTGTCAACACCAAAATATCTGGCAGCTACCAACAATGGCGTCAATCCTTCGTCTCCCAAGCCACCCTCTTCAACCCAGGGGGCTGTTCTCGATTCTATATTCGCACTTTTCTCGATCAATAGCTGCGACATCTGTCGAAGGTTACTTTGGGCGGCCAGATGCAGTGCCGTGTAGCCATCATCAGTCTGCCCTTCGATATCAGCGCCGTGATCGAGCAGAAGGCTGACCACCTCCAACGCATTGCCACGGACTGCCGATGCTAATGGTCCTCTGCCATTTGAGTTGTTAATCTCCATGTCAGCGCCGTGGTCCAAGAGGACTTGAGCGGTGGCGACAGAATTAGCTATGGCGCTGATGCTAAGCACGCTTACTCCAACCCCACCCACTGCATTTACATCTGCTCCGGACTCCAGAAGCTGCTTACTTTGAGGTATAGCACAAATCAGTATCGTATTGCCTTATTGGTGAACATGCTGTTGTCCATAGTAGAGGAAGGGTTAACCTACACAATCTCATGCTTGGCCGTGATGGCTGCAACATGCAACGGAGTCAAACCTTCCGTGGTTATCGAACTAATACTTGCACCACGATCGATCAAGAGCTGCACCGCATCGGGGTGTCCTGAGCGGCATGCAGTGTATAGTGGAGTCCGGCCCTCATCATCGGCACACTCAACGTTGGCACCGGCCTCGAGTAACGCTTCAATAGTTTCGACATGACCTTTATCAGCGGCTTGATGTAAAGGACAAACCCCCAATTTGCTTGTTCGTGCATCTACTTTCGAGCCATGTAAGATAAGCGTCTTTACCGCCTGTGATCTACCAACCCCCGCCGCCCAGTGGAGCGCAGTATGTCCTCCGACGCTGCAGATTGCAGTCACATCTGCCCCGGCTCTAAGCAGAATGTCCAAGACCTCAGGGGTGGGAAGTTGAGCAGCTAAACCGAGGCAAGTCCAACCATCGGCAGCTGGTATGTTCACATCAGCTCCATAAGCGATGAGCTCGTCGACTAGTGGAACATGGTTATGCTCGACAGTCCATACAAGAGCCTCAGTCTTACCGATACTGCTGTGGCCGTCGGAGATGAACCCCTCCTTTAGCAAACGTTGGGCAAGGTGAGAAACCATGGGTATAGAGGTAGTAACCTGCTCTCGACCATGATATGGACGACAGTCAATGGTGTTTGTGGGCTGCTGCGATGCCATTGTTAGAGATGAAGGTGACAGAGCCTCATTTAGCCGCAGCATGAAGTGGGGTAGTCGTAAGCGAACTGTCTGACTAATCGGGCATCATGGTTCTACTATGACTACGCAGTGGACGAAATCCGAGACAATATAGCACTAGATTGAGGGTAATTGAAGAGGAATCAATATATTATTAAATGCATAGCATCGCTCCATCCGTAGCTACGATTCTAGAACAGCACAGCTCCCATAACAACGGCCACCATGAGTCCCATCTGAACACCCGCAAGCTTCATGGCTGAGGAAGGTGTTGACGTGACTGAAGCAGCAGGGGTCTGAGCTTCAGAAGCAGCGTCCGAGGTACCAGCAGCAGAAGCGGCGGCAGCAGTTGAAGTCTCTGCCTCAGTCTTGGTCTCGTCATCTGTCTTGGTCTTGGCCTCAGTCTCGGTGGCATCAACGGACTCGGTCGCAGAAGCAGTGGCAGCAGTTGTCTTCTCGGCGGTCTTGGCGGTGGTCACGGAGGTAGAGCTACCCTTCTTGGCGCCATATTCCTCAATGTCCAAGACGTAAGTTCCGTTTCCACTAACATCTCCCTGCTCAAAGCTGGCCCAGCTAGGCTTTCCATCAGTACCGAGAGAAGCACAAGCCTCACGGTAAGAGTTGCTAGCGCAGATGCTGTTGCCATCACTGTAGACAGCACCTCCAGCGTTGGTGCACGAGACGAACATCTGAGTGATGAGCTTCCCCATGTTGTCAAAGAAGTCTTCGTCGGTGTTGGACGAGAGACAAGTGCGGCAGCCGTCCATAGAGCCGTACCATCCATCAGGGTTGGGAATGCAAACGCAGTCCTCGGCCTTCTCCTCGGGCCACTTGAGCTTCTGGCACTTGAGCATGGCCTGGTAGATGGGCCAGCAGCCGCAGTCGTCAAGCTTGGAAGGGCTGTCCTCGGCTTCCTTTTGGTGAGACCAGCCGTTGGGTGAGGCAGAGGTGAAGCCGGAGATGGCAACGAGTGCGGCGAAAGTGGTTGAGAAATGCATTATGTTGATAGTTTAGAAGTGAAGTATTAACGAATGACGATGTTGAAACGAGTGTTGTACAGCAGAAAGGGAGTGGCGTCAATAGTCTGGGCTGGGTGAGATTTTAAGAGAAGGCAGCTCGCTAGACAATCTTAGGCGACAGGGATTGTGGACAGCAATTTCCGGGTCTAGGCACCACACCCATAATTCTTCGCCGTAGGCCCCTGGCCTAAAGCAACAACTTCACTTGTACAGATAGAGACCTCAATGATGGACTCAAAGTCTCGCCATCACGATACTTCGCTACCATGAGTCAACCATATGTCTGTTCAAGTCTTGACACCCATAAAGATGTTCACAAAGGGTTGAACATCGAAGTCAAAAACCTCATTCAACGGTGAAGCGTGATTGAAGGATTCACGCTATCCCCAGATGGAAATGCCCGAGACCAGGCCAGAGCATTGTCTCCACTTCACTTAGAGAGAAACATTTGCACTAACCCGCTCTTTGCTTATCAGAGGGGTCGAGAGATAGCGTTTATGTACTGCTTGCTGCAGGGGTAAAAGCAGCTCTAACGAATAACAATGTGCTTGTGTCAAACCACTCACACGTTTCTGGAAAATCCTTTCAGGGGTCACAGCCTTGTGGATTTCCATGGGAATCATGGGAATCAAGCAAATCTCCTCGAGTCGTGCCTCCATCGCATTCAAAATCCAATCGTTCTAAGGAAAGTGGACATGAAAATATGAAAGATTGTCTTGTGCATGTCATGTTGAGTCGTTTTCTCAATTCAGCAGTTGCCCTTTGCCATTTCTGCAATCACTTCACGCTTACCATTTCACACACCACCGCAAATGATTGCACACGTGTGAACAGCAGCTGCGTACGACCTTCATGACCCAACGACTCCAGGACACGTCTTGAAAAAGAAAAACAATAGGCATTCGAGAGATTTCTCCCCACTTTCTTAGAGGAATGCCTCGTTTTGTCAAGCTAAGATTGAAGGTATTGATATGGTATAGGGTATTCTCGTTCCCTCTCATGCTGAGTCATCGACTTGGCATCGGAAATAACGGCAATCTGTTTCAGCTGCCAAGACGCTGTTTCGGGTTTACCTCTTCCAAGTCCGAGTTCGAGCTTGACGGAGCAAGAGCATCAGAGTCAATTGCTGAGAGACTATCTCACTCTCCAAGAGGAACTAAGCTAAGATATATATACTTAGGTGGATCTAACTTGTAAGTATTCTGATAATAGCAATCTGCCTTACTCTTCGAGCTGTTGATTGGCAGAAGGGGGAAAGGGGGAGTATTGATTTGTATTCTGCGACTGTTCACCTGGCCATTATCCAGGTTCACAACGTGCCTAGTGGCAAAGAACTTCTCATCGTCTGACCCCTCGTCTGACTCCCCGTCTGACCCCATCTCTGACTCGGTGTCGAAACCACCATCGGCAAGTGCTTCTTGGCATTCAATATATTCCTCAAAGACCTGTTCTTGTTCCCTTGAGAGAGCAAAATTGAGGCCAGAAAGCTCGTGCAACCGACGATAACCTATGATAGTGCTATATCCACGATTCATTTCATCAAATACTTTACCCGCAGTTCGTAGCATATCCATCGGCTCATCGTCAGCTAAAGGTAGGATATGACCAATCATGAAAGGAAGTTCCCATTCCTTCATGGTAAAGTTCGATCCGTAGGTTTCTTTAAGATACGGCTCACATCCTATGTATATGCCCCTTAGGATATTCCAGCTCACTTGATGCGTGCGTAGGTATCCAAACGCGAACTTTTGAACCTCGCCCTACATAGCCATCAGTAGCGATGACAAAACACCAACCGGTGAGACACGACTCTCTTGATCAACTGATGGTACGGCTTTCTTGCCTTTCCCCTTGCCTTGCGATTCTGCGCGCAAGAGTATCTCGTTTATACTCTCGGCTGTCCAGTTCATGCGGTTGGCGTTTCGGTGATACCGGTCTTGGAGACTTTTATGAATCGAAGCACGCGTTGTGAGGAATCGTGCACCGGCACGCGAGAAATCTTCAACGCCCATTTTGGCACCACGGCGTCGTTTCTTAGCAAACGCCGCTGCAGAGACACCAACCTGCAACATGAAGGGCTGGGCATAATCCGACACTTTGTCGGGTCGACCACCAACAAAGAATTGTTCTTCTCCAAACATTTTCAACAGTATATCCATATCCATCCAAATGCTTTCAATATAGTCTTCGTCTTCGAGGGCACAGTACAACTGTCCGGGTAGAACGAGAGAACCCCAAGCATTGGTAACATTGAGGCCGGCCTCATGCATCTCTGCGCGATGATAGTACAGGGCCAAACCGGCGATTACCGGGGATCTTCTCAAGATCCGCCACTTTTTGGTTCGTTCGAGGTGAACCGATACTTCCTGTCTGTTGCGGCTATTATTGACCACCATCGTTTTTGCTTTGTGCAATGGGTCATCGAGAAACCAGTCAAAGCCTTCCTGAGTAGCCTTCAGCCACTTATCGTCGCGCGCGGACCAATGTGGGCCTTTGATGTCCTTCTGGAAGTCAATATGCGACTTCAACTCCACGTTCATAGTCTTGATGCGGGCGAGAAGGGTATGAATTGCTTCTTCGGCATAATCGCCAACAGCCTGATGGATATCGACATTGACTTGAGCGGCAAATATGAGGCCGAAGGAAATCTCCTTCGTCTCCTTAAACTCTTTGACACCTCGAATGAACTGATCGGCGCATGGGTAGTCAGGAACATAATGGACGAGCGCCAGAGCCTCAAACCAGAGCTCGGAAGTAATAACGCCATGATCGGTCATCTTTTGTTCCGCAGTCTTAGAGTTCCAGGTAATTTCGGGATCGCAAACACCAATACCCTTCTGGATAGATACTGGTATTGCCTCTCCATGGGACGAGAGCCAGAGTCATGAGAACGGTCTCGGTAAGATGGAAGCAATGGGAGAGAGCGTCATAGAACCCGTGTCCAGTCGACGTCTCCTTCAGATAAGGATCGAAATCGCTCCCAGCCTCCCAGGCTGTGGTGCGTGACATGTACTCCTTCGACATAGCAACCGTTCCGCCGTGCTTTTCGAATACAAGCATAGCATCTTCGGCAATGCTGCGCCCGAATTCGACCGCCGTATAGGTTACAACAGCCAGTACACCGGGGTCGTGCTTTGGCCCACTCCTTTCTGCAGTGACGAGCTCTAACCAGAGGTTCGAAATGTACTTTCTGATCTCAGCCAAATCCTCACACATCATGCAGAAAGCAATGAGAGCTTTATCAAGTGACTCCGACGGGTCAACTTCATAGATGGCTTCTTCCTTCTTTGTTGGCTCGGGCCTCTGGATATCTGGTGCGTTGATGAAATCCTCTGACGGTTCATGGACCTCAAGAGCATCAAACTGGTTGGTCAATCGATCAACTATGTCGGTAGAGCTTGAAGTAGCTGAATCGGAGAAGGGTTTGAGTACTTCGCGGACCTTTTGGAGGATTCCGACAAAGTACGAATGTCTGGCATCTGACCTGACATCTGGCTTCTCGTTGTGACGAGATAGCTGTTTGCTGAAGCCATTTCTCACAGAGATGACCCGGTTGAGGGTGCTGAAGAATGCTTGTGGAATGGCTAGAGCCGGTTTCTCGTAATTGGAAATGCTTTCAGCAAGAGGAACAAAGTCCTTGATCTCAATGATGTATCGAGGTCCTTCCTTTTGGGGCGCTGACTTATCAGGCGCGGCTTTGGCTTTCTTTTTAGCCTCAGCTCTGGCTTTGCCTTTCAGTCGCCCACCCCCCGCAGTTTGTTGCTTGGTCAGACCGACAGGGGTGCTGGGTAGGAGATGGGCGGGATACCCGCATTCTTTGGCTGTTGAAGCGAGCCATGATGCAATTGAGTTGGTGTCCTTTTTGTACTCACGGTACACGCTGACCAAAGCTGGTGGCAACATCTTGTTCAAGGATAACAAACGTACGTACGTGTTAGATATCTAGATAGAAGGAGAGAGGTGAAAGAAACTGTTGAGCGTAGCATTGAGTCCCATCATGTGACATGAAATTTGAGACAGCACTAAAGGTTGTTCGTTAACCGCATATGCATCCAAAAGAGATTTGTTTTTACGTTGAACAAATGACTGACAGCAACACGCGGTGGAGCTATCTTTGAGATTCGCTGAGTGAATCCTTTGACCATTATCACGATGCCTGATGGCAGGTAAGCACACCTAGCCATACCTGGTGAGTCTGTCAGAGAATACAAAATGCGTAGGGCTTACCGGACTAGGAAGTCAGCACAGTCTCAGCCAACCGCTAGTCCAGGCATTGGATTACCATCATCTCTAGCATACGTGGGTAAATGGAAACTGTTTATCCGCAAATGTCTCTTGGCTCACAGAGTGGCTCCGTGGAAGTCTATGGATATGTACCACTCAATGCGGGGATGATGCTGGCAGGTAAGCCTGGTAAGGTAACCATGGATCTGGCACTAACCATAGTAGATGTAACCCGCAGGTATCTCACTCTCAAAACGGTATGGTGATGTCTATGGATTATCATTGGTATTAATTGGTGTGACATCATTCGGATCGGCTCGACGGCAGCCAAGAGCGTCAGCACGGCACAATTTGTACCGGTCCTTGTCATTGTAAGTTGTCAGCATTTAATGGGAACGTAGCATGAAATGATTTCTGGTTGTACAATAGCCCTATAAAGGCTGAAGCCACATATAGCCCTGCGGAAAGTTTAAAAAGCTGACAGGCGCCTCTATTCGCGTGTCTTGAATCTTGCCTCCATGGCCGAACGCAGATATGTTATTCCGAATTGACTGTTCAAATATCATCACCATACCATGACACATTTCGAATGGACCATTCGATTACAAGGAAAGGGTCACGCGACATGAAGTAGGCGAAGCGCCGTACCGCGTCTTGTTCCGCGCTAGAACATTGGGCCGGAAACCGTCCGTGCCTGTTTCATGTGACGATAATTTGTTTTGAGGCGTAGTTGGAAAACAGCTAGCTAATTCGCAACACGAGTCATCAAACCCGTACTTGGAAATGACCGAAAAGGATGGCCATACGAGATGGTAATTAAGCCAATAGGTCCTTGAGGCAGTGCTAAACGAGTTGGGTGTGTCTCGTCAGTCGATCCTTCAGCCATAATCCTTCTGTAAAAAGTTCTTCAGGATCCAATCCAATCCAATGGAATCCACTGACTCGGCACAAATTGCCAGCCCGCACTCCTGTCATGCATAGCTGCTAACTGCCCTATTGACCTACCAATCCTCATCAGGTTTAGTTTCTATACGACCCCTATTCTTGGGCCCATGATCGTCTTAGCTTGACTCCACTACAGAAAAGGTCTCGACCTCGGCTTGACGTAAGAATTCCTGACAGCCAATAGACTCTGAAGAATGTGTAAGAAAATGGTGCCGAGCTCCGAAGATACGAAATTAGACGAGGTGCACTAGGCGCAGATTGGGAAACAGCCCACGCGACGTTCAATATTTACATAAGAGCAAGGGGACCAGCTAGAGGCTGAAGCGGTCCCTTTTTTAGCTGTCCTGTCCACTGTCCGAGTGAGAGAAGGCGACTCCGGATGAGACGGACGGACAAGGACAGGAGAGCGCGGTCCGGTAGCGAGGATCGTGTTATTAATGAAACCCATATTCCCCATATTTCCCGTTTTTTTCTTCCATTTTCTCTTTCTGGAAGAAGTGTAGAGTTCAAATGATGTTGTGTTACATTTCCTGATTTCTGATTTCTGATCCCTGGCCATTGTTTGTGCTCACTTCATCCACGTTCATTCTGTTTGGTTGTGCCGCAACAGGCTAACTTCCTTTCCTTTCCTGTCCATTCGTTACACATCATCAACCATGGTACGATTACCTGGTCTTTTGTCAAGACTGGCTTGTCGTCTTGCCAATCGCCAATTCGTCTTCACCTTCGCAGTCTCGGCCATCTTCGCAGCCAAGCTCGCACACATTCACAGCCACCGAAATGCCGTCGCCACGTCTCGACTACTTACCTTCTTCGGTACATTCTTTATTCAAGACATTATTCTTCTTGTAATTACACGACTCTTCCTCGAACCCCCTCTGACGGCCAAGATCGCAAACTACATTAGCACCGCCCTTGCTGGGCTGTTAATTCTCTACAATGTCGCCCTCGCAGTTGTCTCGGTTACCTTTTACCTCGTTGCTGGATCCGAAATCCATTGGCAGAACATCAACATGGTCTCTGACCCCACGTCAAGAGCTATCTTCCTCTCCGGCCTCGTTACCATGATCATAGTTGTTGCAGCCCTGATACTAGTCAGCTGGCTACTACAGAACATCTGCTATGCCACCTTCGGATGGGGCTCCGATATCGTCTCTTTCCCATTCTTGTTCACAGCTAGAATGGCCAGTCGCCTATTGAGAAAACGAACTACCTACGGTCGAATCCCCGAACCCGATGTCGATGGGTCCGACAGCCAATACTCCGACGGTGACGACGATCTTGCACGAGACTCAATTGAGTTTGGAAAGTCACAGACTACCTACTCGCGCCTTTCGCAGCGCATGCGCAAGGCATGTGGTGTTCACATGCAACCTTCAACCGTGCGACGTCTCTTCCACAGCATTCCTTATCTGTCTTGGCATGTGGTTATCTTTGCCCTGTTTGTCCTGTGGATCGAACGACCCAGCGACAGCTCCCTGACTTTCCTTTCTTGGACCGCTGGACTCCTCCCATTCGTCGACATGTCTTCAACCTCACCACTTCTGGACCAACTCCCAACACACTTCAAGGTCGGCATTCAGCATGAGTGGGACGAGCGGTCGGCTGTTTCTGAACCACCCAAGTTTGACTGGCTCCCCAAGGGCAAGACTCTGGCTGGCTTTGAGGATTGGTACACACCTGATGAGATGCACTACTCCTTTACCTCAGATCCTACCAAGATCTCGAACCTCAAGGAGCCTGTTCTCGAAGAGCTCCGTGGTAAACTCCAAGACGTTCCTGTGAAGCATGTTATTATGTTCCTCCTCGAAAGTACCCGAAATGATGTCTTCCCTATTAAGAAGGACGGTCCTCTTTGGAACAAGTTCCAAGAGTCTTACTCGGACAAGAAGATGCCCCGCGAAGCACTCGACAGGCTATCTACCCTCATGCCCACTGCAAACTACATCACAGGTGACTACGACGACGGGTTTAAACACAAGACGACACCAAAGCGCGGTGGACCCCGATTTACAAACGCTTATACCTCAGCTACATATACACTCAAAAGTCTCACGGGCACTATTTGTGGTCTCAACCCTCTGATCGCAGACTTTAACCTCGACTACAAGCGTCACATCTACCAGCCCTGCCTCCCTCAAATTTTCGAAGCGATGAACCAAGCCGATCCAGAATCATCGAAATGGAAGTCTTACTTCTTCCAAACCGCCACCATTCACTACGATAACCACGACAAGCTCATGGCTGCTATGGGCTTCCCTGAAGAAAACACAATCGACCGAGATTGGCTTCGAAATGAGAATGCGACACACGGAGCCGTCGAACTGGAGGATATCAACTACTTCGGCTTCCAGGAGGACCCGCTTGAGGATTATATCAATGATGCCTTTGAAGATGCTGAGAAGAACGACGGAAGGGTCTTCCTTACTCATATCACCAGTACAAGTCATCATAGCTATGGCCTACCTGCCAACGAGACATCCGTACCTCTGGGTTCCGGCAAGGAGATCAAGGAACTCTCAGACTATGCCAATGCCGAGGGTTACGATGACAAGTGGATCAAGAAGGTTCTTGACCTTCTGGACAAGAAGGGCGTTGCCAACGAGACTTTGGTCGTTTTCCTTGGTGATCACGGTGTCTCGTTGGTCGAGAACGGCAAGGCCTCGCCCTATTACAACCCCAGCGTTGGAGCAGACCATGTTCCTCTCGTTCTGTCTCATCCTCTCCTTCCTTCTTTCGACGTCAACGACGCAGTTCACTCTACTCAAGTCCTGCCCACGATTCTCGACATGCTTCTCGAAACCAACTCTTTGAAAGGCGTCAGCAAACAAGCTGCCGAGTCTTTACTACCCAACTATGAAGGCCAATCTCTCATCCGACCTCTTCAAACAAGCAACAACGAAACAGGCCAAGGATACTGGCAATTCACCGTCGTCAACCCTGGCCGAGCCATGCTCAATATTCGCGACGCTCGCCACCCAGAACGTCACTTGACCATTCCCCTCATCGATAATGTCGAGTGGAGACTAAGCGACGTCTCCGTCGACCCGTTAGAAACAGACGGCATTCAAGCTTTCGACTTCGTCTCGTTCTTGGAAGCCGTCGAGAAGAGATGGGGAGTCGAGTGGGCTGAATGGGTTGAGGAGGGTGCTTTTATGACGAGGTGGCATGTACAGGATAATAGTAAGAGATGGAGATATGAGAGGAATCCAAAGGTGAAAGAGGTTAAGGGTCAATGATAGATTGGGATAACGATTTGAATAGCGTTTTAATTTAAAAAAGTTAAAGTTACACTGGCCTCACTTGATGCTTATTCTGACATTTGCCTATAATGCAGTAGTGTGTGGGGTACAGTTGTGGCATATGCTCGTACTCAGCTACGCCTATGTCAATAGTGCTACATTGCCTCTTTTCAGGACCTTGATTAGCTGAGCTTTTACTGACATTCGATATCTGCCTGAGACCTTTTACGGAATTTTGGGGACTATGATAAGCTAACAGGGCAGCCGACCTGTCCAAACTATTGACCTTGATCTGACAGTGAGATAGAGCGAGACGGCAGCAGGGCAGTCAGCGCTAATGTTTATCCGAACACCCCCTCGCCATGTCCTCTTTTGAAGTTGAAGTAATCCCCCCTTCCATTTTTCAACCAGCATCTTTTTCTACCACCCACCGACACCAACCTACCGAAGTTTTATTTTCTTTGCGAGACGAAGATGGCAAATGAAACATACGAGGTATGTCAAGATGAACAAAGAACCACACCGGTAGATTCTGTCGGCTGTATTGGGGGAGGGGGACTGATGCTAATATCGACTTGTTGAATATAGTCCGTGTTGGCGGAGATGCAGCAGCGCTCTGATCTCTTCGACTACGCGAGCATCTCTCAGATCCTAGAAATGGACGACGATGGAGCCCATGAATTCTCTAAAGAGATCTTTGCCGACTTCTGCGATCTATACGAGCAGATGTTGGAAGAATTGAACAAAGCACGGTGCGTGAGTTCTGCAATAATTTTGCAAAACTAATATATGAGACTGTAGAGAGGAAGAAGATATGGATGCCATATTTTGCGTCACCTGTTTTCTCAAAGGGCACTGCTCGACCAGCGGTGCCAGAAATGTTCAAGATATCATGACTAAGGTCCAGTATCTTGGAAGGCTTCTTGATGAGAATGGGAATGATATATATCGCCCTGAAAAACGTGATGCTCTGAAGAGAATCAGCGAGATTTTGCAGGCTGGAGATAAAGATATTAGTGATACTTTAAGTTACTATCGGCGTTTGGTTAAGGTAGCATGATAACTGCAGGTATATGAAAGAAAGGAAATAGTTCTTTATTCTTTTACCAAAACTATCTTCGTTTCTTTGCGGTACGGACCCAAGAACTCCAAACAATGTCTATAACAGCAGGCTTTGACTCTAAATGCTTGCATCGCGTCACCAGTTTTCTCTCTTTCAGAGATCTAGTCCTTCTTGTTGTTTTTCTTCAACCTCATCGGGCAAGATTGCCCGGATCTGCGTAAGTTGTTTCTCGAGAGTAGCTTGTTCATCAATGATATTTTGTGCATAAGTAACATGGCCCCAATAGCGAGCGGTGGCTGTCACGAGCCTTATGTGTGCGTTGTAGAATTCCGTCAAATAAGCCTCCGTTGGCCGCAAGAATGTACCGGTTGATGATGCGTTGAGAGGGACGGTGAGCATCACGAAACGACCACTCAGCTCGTGGATCAAGGATACTAGCTCATTGTGACTGTTGACTATGTTGCTCTCTACGAGAATGCGGGAGTTGGCGAGCTCGTTCAGACGGGCCATAATTCGAGGTATGCGCATAGCGCTGTAGGATGGCATCTTGACGGTTCCTTGTGGTTTATGCTGACAGGCTTATCAATGAGTCAGACTGCATTCAGATCGGCTAATGATTGTTGCTGTCGTGGCCGAGGTGACTAGGACGGTAGATATATCCTACTCGGTTTGCGGGGATCGATGGGTTGGTAAATTGATTGTGCTTTACACTTGATGTTTCCAAGAGAGCCATAAACTTTCAGATGATGTATGCTTGAGATGACAAGAAGCACGTCATAACTCGCAATATCCATACCTCTGATAGCTACAGGTTACATAAAGACTACATAGTGATTTGGAGATCTAGCTTCACCGAGCTGCATCACCAAGAGAGTCAAGTTAATGTGATGTGGCTGGCTTTATGTGACTACCAAACGATGTATGAACAAAGTATGGTATGTATTGCACGAGTTCCATGTAAAGGCATCAAGGTTGAAAGGCGACAAAGACAATGCAAGTTGCCCATATTGCTTTGTGACTGTGTTGTGAAGAGGTACAAAGAAGCGACCTTATAAAGCGTCTTTGGTCAACGGTCATCGAACCCTCTAAACCGTATGCAGTGACTGTAAATTAAATGAGAAGTTCGTAAGAAGACTATCGGACCAATACACTATGCAACACGTTGAGCGAGCATCAAAAGGCTTTATAGGGACTGGAGGAGCATCCACCAAACCTCAAAGCTACCTGAAGGCCAAGAATTGCAAAGTCTATGTATATTAGTTGTCATATGAGGTCGAGCATATTTCCAGATATTGGTAGAGTCAGGATTTGTCGGATAAGCTTACAAGTGATGAATCCCTTGGCGCAACGACGTGTCATATGGCCAGTGGCACAGAAGCCTCAAGAAAGGTTCCTTTATAGACATAGATTGAGACCATGTGAAGTGTTTCTGCACGTATCAAATTTCGATAATGCTGTAATGGTTAAGCTGACTAGACCAAGACAATCGTGTGGCTAAATACAATCCACCCTGTCTTCAACAAATCCAATTTCGAACACATTTTCTCACTTTACGCGCCTGTCTGGTCGTAACCCGCCATTAAACCTTCTCTTCCAGCATGGGGATGACTGTAGTTGACAGGGTATGCCTCAGTTTCCATTTGTCCCTTTGTGTCAATGCCATTTTGCTGCGGGCCAATCACGCCGGCACCGGAATATGAGACGGCATCATGCAAAGTCACCAACCTCCCATTCACTACCAGAAGCTTTCTCTTCCCCACCGACTGCAAGGCTACCTTGGGATCCCGCATCATGTAGCCAGGCTTCGCACTACTCGTCTCCGCCGTACTATGAACCAAATTAGCCACCAACGAACTAGCCCAATGGGCATCGGCCAAGACCATCAAAGCTAGCCATAGAACTATCGCCATGGCCAAAGCCAGGCAGCTCAGAGCGAGCTGAAGATGAGAAACAGCTACAATGAGCTTATCCACACTAATCTGTACGAGGGATGCGTCGATGCTGACGCTATAAGCCCTCGCAGTCAAAAGCGATTCAATAGCATTCGCGTTATTTCTGATCCAAGTCAACGCATTATTGTCAAGCGACTTTGCGCTGCTGCTTGATCGTCCATCTCCGAGACCATGAGCAACCATCACAGCAGCCGTGTCAACTTGACCAAAGAACTTCGGATCATCCACTTTCTTGTTGCCAAGACAGTCAGATCGACCAAGCTTACCACCATATGCCTCATTCTGAGCATTCGCCTTCTCGCACTTCTCTATTGGTACAGGTGCTTCAGAAATGTTCTCCGATCGAATCAGGGTCATGTTGGTACTGGTGAGGATTACGATATCATACAGAAGGCTTGTTCCACTCGTGACCGAGTAGTAGCCCCAAGTGTTTTGAAGTGTTGACCTGTTGGTGCTCTGAACTGTGGTAACGCCATAGTGATAGCTGGCGTTGTTGTTTTGAGCATATATCATCCTGTCAACAATATGATCTGCGGATGGAACCCTTTTGTCACTGTGGTCGAGGTATCCTGTGCGCTCCACGAGATCTGATATATCCTTCTCAACCAAGGGAGTTCCAGTTGTTGTAAGCATTGTGGTCTTCAGCGTAGACTGGAAGAACGTATGGCGCCTCTTCCCCTTCGTCACAGTAAAGACTTGATCCATCAATGCAGAACCACCGCCTGCACCAAAGGAGAACCAGATGTTGTTATATCTGTGAGGCAAGATGAATCTCGAATCAGCAATCATGTCCGAATCAAGATCCCAGTGAACCTCCGGCTTTCCCGCGATGTTCGCAACAAAGTCTTTTGAGAATACGTTGCTGAACGTGTTGTTCCATGAGAAGTAGCCGTCGTTTTCTGTGATATTCAATTTATATGTCTCGCCCAGTAATTCCTCGCTGACAGGGTACGCAAGGTTCGTATCGATAGAGACGGATAGGCCCTCGTCATCGAGCCAGATGCGAGGGGCGATGGTGCCAATCGTGACTGGAGAAACTGTCTCTGGAGCGCCATCACTGTTATTAACCTGGCCAGTCAACGTGTAGTTGAGACCAGGTACGAAGAGGTCAGAGCCGATGATCTGAGGCAGCCTGTGCGTAGTATCGTCAAGCTGATCTGGGTCTAACGAGAGCTGGACGATATAGGGTGGGTTCTCGTTCCTTTGGTCCAGGTAATCGGTGATCGGCGAGCTCGAGGCTTTGAAGATGTATCCCGGAGCATCCAAAGCCCAGAGCAACGTGCCGTATAAGGACAGGACAATGTTGAGAAGACTGAAAGCAAGGACGACAAGACCTGCTCGAGATAGACCGCGAGAAGAGATGTAAAGCGTACGCTGGATGTAATCCTCAGTGAACATAAGGTAGGATGTAAACTGATTCGAACGTGCTGCGATTAACGAGAAGAGCTTATAGATGAAAATGCCCATAAGCAATTCAGCGCATTTGAAGATGATGGATTTGACGGCATTGTGATATACTGGTATAGACGACTTGACAAAGGATAGGCCGGTGTCCAACATCTTGATATCGTAAACCAGATGCACAATAGCCAAGGAAGAAGACGAAGAATATCTCGCGGGGGAGGGCCGTCTTGTCTTTTTCTTGGCGCCGTTGTAACTTTGCCGCTTCATTGCAGCATCCGTTGCCAGAACCCCTGTCCTGGCCTCAATCATAGCCAGCAGGCAGAGAGGTCTACTGGACGTTAGGGAGAATATTGATCCACAAAATTTAAGGGCGTCAAAATAAGATAGCAAGATACTCGTCAAAAGTGGTATAAAGGGTTCAGACTATTTAGCCTGCTGCGCTCTGGTGGGCAGTTTTTCTAACATCCTGGTAGAGGTGTACGCCACTGTGTACAGAATGTAACGGAGTGATCTTTTACAATTGGTAAAGTCGCGACGTGGCGTTGAGTTTTACTTGTTGCGGCTAGATATATCTTTCAGCTCGAGGTTGAAAACCGCTAGTGGGTGTAAGGGGCAAGTCAGGGGACCTTGAAGAGACGGCAGTTGATTCGCTTGGGGTTACAGGGTCTAGGTCCAGATTCCGACCTTGCAGCGCATTCATTCCGCTCTCCCTCATATAGAGACTTTCTTGTATGGGTTTATCCTCGGGTTTAAGGTATCCTCAACATCGATGATTATCCAGCAGCTAACCTATCAGCCTGATGTTAATAAGTACAATTCACATGCACAAGTTTCAGCGGCACAGCTCAACTAGCCAGTCGAACAAATAGTACATTCGATATGAGAAATGCTGTTCAAGGCCTTGGTGCTTTAGTAAATTAGCTTAGATGCTGATTGAAAACGGCATAGTGTGACCGGAACGTTTCTTCGCTTCGTATTCCCTTTTCCATTCCGCAAACCAGGGTCCTATCTGGTCATCGGCAAAGGTCCAACTCTCTTCCGGTGGCGGAGTGTAGCCCGAGGGGATGATTAAGCCCTCAGGGCCTAACGCAATGTTGAATCCCGGAGGCGTACTGTTGGGGTTCATCTTGGCAAATTCAATGAACATCCAGCGGTTAAGTTTTTTACCCACGAATTCCAGCCAAGATACAGACTCTGGTCCCTTAAATGGCACCGGATACTTGTACCGCAAAGCCAAGCATGGCGAGGAAGGCTCTGCCTCAATAGCCATCTCCTGACGGATATTGGGCCCATGTTGGGTGATGGAGAAGGTGCCGCTTTCAACAACAAAGTCTGGCGTAAATTTCTCGTGGGGCGGGTCGGCAAGTTTGATTATAAGAGTCTTTGGGCCGCCAATTTGGTGCACTTGCCCTGGGGGTATACAGTCTCTGGTTTCATCCGGCCACAGTAAATCCCGAGTGGTCCAGCCCACTCGAGCAAGTTTCTTGAGTTGCTCGCTCATGTATGAACTGAACGGCTTGAGAAAATAAAACTTGTGCTTCTGTACTGTAGCGACCGGGAGCAGTGAGTAAGCCTTGTTCCAAGTCATGAAGCTCAAATCAACAGTTGTGAAAGCTCCGTTGATCAGTTCAACGATGGGTGGCTGGGCCACTTTCATGATCCAGATGAAACATGACGGGTCGTAGGTTGGTTGAAAAGAGGAAAGACCGTGATTGTCGATATTCTTGACCGTCAATTCTTTCAATGAGCGCAGGTATTTTATGAACTGCCAGAACTTGGGCCCCTCTTGGATGATAATCTCTATCGTGAAATGTCTGTCTCTGTGTCTGTTGAACTCAAGGAAACTTCGGACAAATTCTCCGCCTATGATTCCGTCGCATTTTCCCAATTCACATCGGAAGCGAGACGGGTCTTTGATATAGTGTCCCAGTTGCCTATCAACGTTGAGCAAATACGGTGACTCCGTCATTTGAGCAACCAGCCATCGTAAAGCTCGACATGTTGCATGCAAGGCGAAGATATCTGCGATCCCAAGGTTGCAAAGGATGTTGTCCGTGATGTCGAGGTTTGTGGGCCCCTCGTCGCTGAGCAGCTGGATGACTTTTGAAGCCATTTGATCTTTATCCAAGGCCTGAGCAACGAAACAAATGAACTACCCGGGGTTTGCTTGTGATACATCTGGTTATAAAGATGCCCGCAATGTGTACTTAATAAAGAAACGAAATGACCTTGTTGTTTATTGGTGTTTAATAAAGGAACAATATGCCAGTTTAACCAGCAGGCGAAAGGGACATTATAGAATAACTCCAAGCATTTATACTCTTCACCCAAAATACAAAAGGAAAGACGAGAAAAGGTTCCGTGTAAGCGTTGAAGTTACGATGCGTCAAAGAAAGTGTAAATACATGAAACGTTTATCTCGAACAAGGCTTGACAGCCACAGCGAGTAGACATCATATCGGTTCAAATGGTTATAAAAGGACTGAAATACATTCAAATCTACATTTACCGGTTAACATTAATGGGATCCCGATGGCCATATTAATGCTTGGAAGAAGAAGGAATTGGCCTGTTCTGCAGCGAAAGGGAAGGTATCTGGGGTTGCATTCTATGCCTGAAACGTTGAATGTGCCCCAGATTTCCAAAAAAAAAAAAAAAACCATTTCGATGTGAAAAGCAATAGCGTCCTAAACGCCTTGCTGCCGACCGCCTCTTCTCCATTTAACGCCAGCGAAACAGCAACAAGATGTATCCCCCATTCCTCCTTGCAGGGATGGTGTCTCTACATTGTAAGTGGTTGTTGCTGGTGCATTGGTGAAAGGAAGAGACAAAGACCGGAAGCAAGGAATTGTGCAGCATCCCGAGCCTTACCTTCAAGTAGGGCGGGCAAAAGAAGGACTCGTATAAGCATGATGCTTCAAAGTCTAAATTGGTGGCGAAAACCTCTACTCCCGTACGTTCCCCAGTTGCCTGGCGGCCCGTCTTATTTATCCTTGATGAGTCAAAACCTCCACGTCGTCGAGAAAGACAATACAGTGGTCGACTTGTTCAAGTTGTGCGCGATGCAGTGAATCAACAACCCAGGCCGGCCAAAGGGCTCGGGCTATGCTTACATGGAATCATGCATTAGAAGAGATGATTGTCAGTTTAGAGATTGGCTTGAGTGACTTGAAGAATTTCTCGGGTTTTGGCGAAGAATTACAGGACCTTTTTGCCATCCCAGCGCTTGATAGGTCAAACAACCAAGAAGCGTCAAGCTATTCAGATGGGGGCTTGTTCACCATCGATCGACAAACAGAGTTTTCCATATTTAGGAGTTGATATATTCCAGCTTTGTTAGAAGCTTCAACAAGTAGCCTATTGCTTGACTCTCGGAAGCTTTCTCGCGAGCCAATGATAGACCGACTCATGGAAAGGATGTCGGGATCCTCTGCTACCTCAAACTCATAGATACGGCTGACACGGCGAAGCTTAACTGAGGTTAGTTCGGTTATATCGGCTGAGAACAGAACTTTACGGTTTGCATAGACCAATGATTTGATTTGCAGTAAAGCTGTCGGTTCAGAGACGGTTGGATGGGAGGAACAAAGAACATCCGACGTTTAACATCACTCACTACAGAATTACATAAACTGTCCGACCATAAGACAGCGATCGTGTAGATTAGATGGAATAACAATAGGCCGCTTTTCAAGATCATAACTAATTATAGCACAACAAGATTCCCGCCAAACCTAGTGTACTATCACTCCAGGTCACTCCGTGAAGCCTCATGCAGTTGGCGTCAACTGAACAATAGTTTTACCCCAAGAACACACTTGAGACTCTCATGCTTGCCCTTCAAGTTGTGCTGATGCAAACATAGCCTTCGCGTTAACGCTGTGGCGAGATGAACAGAACGCCACTTGTACTGTTAACCATTGGTTGGAGCGTAACGGCTCAACTCTATGACCAAACCTATTCTGAACTCAGTAAATAACTCATGTTCCTGACGGACCCTGCAAAGTGAAGTTCGATATTGAGTTTATTCCCCTCTGCTGATTGGCTAGTGGAGGATGGT
Organism: Fusarium caatingaense; assembly: GCA_013624355.1. Classification (NCBI taxonomy): domain Eukaryota; kingdom Fungi; phylum Ascomycota; class Sordariomycetes; order Hypocreales; family Nectriaceae; genus Fusarium; species Fusarium caatingaense. Next base: position 67,783 of record JABKKP010000210.1, read on the forward strand.
TGGGAAGGGACTGTTAGTGCAAGCCACGCACTCATCTCTATAATTAGCTCGGAGCGTGCCGAACATCCTTTGTGCCCAGCAACAGTCATTTTTCGGCGGTGACATCCGTCCCGTTATAGCCGCTCACACTTGGATCTGACATCGTTCTCCACGGTCTGGACCATGTCCTGGGAATTACCATAAGTCTGTCAAACGGTCTGTTATTTCTTCTGCCATTGGCTAAATAATCCCGAAAGCGTACCTCACAATCTTGGAATCTGACTTTGCTGCGCCACCCTACTAAGGATGAATTGACGGGGAGTTGCTGTCGCCCTTCAACCTACCGTGCTCTCTCCGAGTAGACTTCGGCATTTGGTCTCTTTCCTCAAAACCTGATATATAGTAATTGAGAGGTTTGAAGCCAATAGAGATGCTAGTTATGCTGTGGGCATTGGCAAAGGCAAGAGATTTGCCAGGTTTGGCACAGTTAATCCCGTCATGCAAGGGTTGCCCAAGTTCTGCGAACCCCTCAGATGCCGTGTCAGCCTCTGCCTCGGTACTTCATTAGGCTCGAGAACTAGAGACATCGAGGGGCAGACGAACTTTTGAAATCACTACAACTCCGGATGTCAGCCCATCCGGCCCCCACTTCCTCAGATCGGAAGCCACTCACTGGTAGTCATCACGGAACCAGGAGTTGTTGGGAGAATTCAACTTCTGTAATAATTACCTCAACCGTAAATTCGGCACAGTCATCTCAGTGTAAACATGTGCATTGTGGCTATATGTTGTTCAGAACGGTGAATACGAGTCTGGGGAAATCCGACTAGTTGCCGATCTGCCGCATCCGCGTCAGCCGTTGATCCACGGGTCTAGACCACGTCCGAGTTCCGGATCGGAAAGTATCTTGAATGCTTACATGCTACAACAGCAATGGGGGAGGAATGCGGAAATCCCTCAGATGGTTAAGCTTGACTACTCTATTGGGGTAGAATCTATTATTATCATCATCAGAGGGGTCTTCTATCCGAAGTCTGCTTGACTGAAAACTTATTTATACATCCCTCTGCCGCTCGTCTTTATCGAAATATCAACACTCACTTCACTCTCAATTCATCTCATCATCACGCAAACACACTTGCTAAGCCTCCAACATGCTTTTTAACAAGCTATTCCTCAGTGCCGTGCTCGCTATGAGCTCGGTTGCTGCCCTCCCCAACCCCATGCCCGACCAAGCAGGCATCGCAGAGCGCAGCCCTAAGAGCCACGATCATCATCACCACTGTGGCAAGCATGCTTCTTACAATGAGGATAAGAAGGAGTGTGTCTGTCATGACAGCTCTGAGACCTTTGAGAAGAAGCATAAGAAGTGCAAGAAGATGAAGGATGACAAGAAGGCTGTCAAGACAGATACCAAGAAGGCCGCCAAGGACGTCAAGAAGAAGACTGATGACAAGAAGGATGACAAGAAAGACGACAAGAAGCCCGATGATAAGAAGGACGATGATAAGAAGGGTGATCACAAGGATGACAAGAAAGACACAAAGCCCAAGTCTGAGCGAGACCTCGAGGAGCGCAGCCCCAAGAAGCATCACAAGGGCAAGCACCACAAGGATCACAAGGATCACCACCATGATGACAAGAAGAAGCATCACGATGAACGCGATATCGAAGAGCGTGACATCGAAGAGCGTGACATCGAGGAGCGTGACGTCGAAGAGCGCTCCCCCAAGAAGCACCACAAGGGCAAGCACCACAAGGATCACAAGGATCACCACCATGATGACAAGAAGAAGCACCATGATGAGCGCGATATCGAGGAGCGAGACATTGAAGAGCGCTCTCCCAAGAAGCACCACAAGGACCACCACCATTGCGGCAAGCATGCTACCTACGACGAGGACAAGAAGGAGTGCATGTGCAAGGACAGCTCCGAGACCTTCGACAAGAAGCACAAGACCTGCAAGAAGGCCAAGTCTACCCGCAGCCTCCTCCACCACTGTGGTAAGAGCGCCTACTACGACAAGGCCAAGAAGGAGTGCATCTGCCACGATAGCGGCAAGGACTTTTACGCCAAGCACAAGACTTGCTCTTGCCCCAAGGGTGAGAAGTGGCACCACATTGAGCGCAAGTGCAAGAAGTAAGGGCTTGCAATGTCCACGGGCTGGGATACACTTCGAGGCGGCGTTCTTGTTTGTGTTTTGATCAGTTCTTCTGCTCCCATGCCCTAGGAGTATTCAACGGTTGGGAGGGAGTTTGGGTATAGGAGGAGTTGGTCTGTAGTGCAATTCTGCTAGGTAGTCTTCAATAAATATCGTCAATCGATCATGAAGCTCCTACTCGTGAATTATTCGCCTGACAAAAGTCATCTCTATATTCAATGTTTTCTAAACTGACGGTTCTTTCTCATGATGATAATCAGAATACCAGAAAGCCCAGACATCTACTGCGTTGAATCTCGTGCGACTGCCACATCCCGTCGAGGCTCTATTGGCGCGTTACTGGTTACTGGGCCTTCTCCAGCTTCGATCCAGCAATGGGCCGAGGGTTACGGTCTGGTGGGAATACGCTATACGCTAGGGCAGTATTGCCGGCGTACCGTATCGGTGGGACTGATCTGCCGTAAGTGCCGTCCGTTCCGGGTCCCTTGCAGACTTCCCGCTTATTCGTCATCATGAGCACAATATAACCAATCACACAACAGTTATGGTTCGACGACATGGGAGATGCCGGACGATTTTTAATATTTGGACATCTTTGATCTCCCAAAGTCTCTTGTCTGCGTATCTTTAATCTTCAATCGCTCACGGAAATCATGAACAAGACATCGCACACTGACGAGCCCTTCGAGGGTGATGATGGCTATAACCAAAGTCCCAGCCCATTCTCCAACGATCTCACTACCAATGAGGACTTCAACGGTATCGTCAACAATCGGGCCGTGTTGCAAATGGATTCCAAGCTATCGCCAGACGCGACGTCTAAGAACCTGGGCCAAGTAGTCCGTGACGGCCCTGTCAAAACGGACAGTCAGGTGGACGCCGCCTCGAGGTTGGCTCATGAGTCGATTGACCATGGCCAACCATCCACTGGCGGGCTGCGTATATCCGCACCCGCCAACCACCCGCCAGCTTCAGCTGGTGACGCCGATGACGGCACGCCTTTGCAGCGTTTCAAGAAGATGATCATTCGCATTGGATCGTTCGTCGGGCCAGGCTTCATGATCTCTGTCGCGTACAGTATGTGAATCTGAACTCATCATGGCGCCGGTTCCCACTTACAGGAATTTCTAGTTGATCCTGGCAATTACTCGACCGACATTGCTGCAGGAGCGTCATATCGCTTTCGTCTACTGTTTGTGGTTCTTCTTTCAAACATTTTCGCTATTTTTCTCCAGAGTTTGGCTATCAAGTTAGGTACTGTGAGCGGCCTCAATCTTGCCCAAGCCTCTCGCGCTTTTCTCCCGCGGTGGATGAACTTCATCCTGTATGGTTTTGCCGAGGCTGCAATAATTGCTACGGACATAGCAGAGGTAGGCAATTATTGGATAATTCATCGTTTCTGTCACTGACGACCTAAGTAGGTGATCGGATTTGCGATTGCATTAAACCTTCTGGCTCCGCAGGTACCTCTTGTCGCAGGATGTGCTATATCTATCCTCGATGTCATGGTTCTTTTAATCTTCTATCGTCCGGAGGGGTCCATGAAGCATTTGAGATATTTCGAAATATTCGTCATGTTCTTGGTTCTTGGCGTAGTCGTTTGCTTTTGCATCCAGCTGTCGCTGATAAGTGACACCTCGCCTGGCGAGGTTTTCAAAGGTTATCTACCATCCAAGTCACTGGTTGAATCTGAAGCGTAGGTTCCGAGTCCTTGTTTTTGAGACTTTTCTAATACCGGATTAGTATTTATCAAGCTTGCGGTATTCTCGGGGCGACAGTCATGCCTCACAGCTTGTACCTGGGATCAGGAATCGTTCAACCTCGTTTACGTGAGTATGACGAGCGGAGTGCCCCCGCGCCAAACCAAGTCTCTCCGGGGTCTTCTGTTATCGATGAAGATGATGACAAAGGCTATTATATCCCGTCTGAAAAGGCAATCAAGCACTCACTCAAGCTTTCAGTCCTTGATCTAGCGGTTTCGCTTTTCACTTTTGCACTTTTCGTCAACTCGGCTATCCTCATTGTTGCCGGTGCATCGCTCTACAATAATCCATCGGCTCTTGAAGCCGACATCTTCGGCATTCATGATCTTCTTTCCAAGTCTATCTCTCCGGCGGCAGGTACCATATTTGCCCTGGCACTACTTCTCTCCGGTATCTCGGCTGGCATCGTTTGCACTATCGCCGGCCAGATGGTCAGTGAGGGTGCTTTGAAATGGAGTATCAAGCCATGGTTACGTCGTCTGGTAACTCGTAGCATCAGTATCACCCCGAGCATCATCATTGCGGGAGCGGTAGGCCGCTCCGGGCTTAATGCAGCGCTCAATGGGTCACAGGTGGCTCTGAGCATCATATTGCCGTTTGTCACCGCGCCTCTCATATACTTTACTGCTCGTGATAAGTATATGACAGTTGCGGCCAATAGAGAGAGCAGTTATGTTCTCGACATAAATGACACAGTGAACGAGGTGGGAGAAGAAGGAGGCGGGGCTCAGCGTGAGGACGTCAAGATGGCCAACTCGTGGTTCACGACGATTGTCGCTTGTATGATATGGCTCTTCATGGCTATCATGAACGTTGCGAACCTGGTGTTTCTTGGCAAATAGGAAGTGCGGTCATCCTATAGTCGTTCGTTGGAACGTGACTCTGCAGTCGGTCTAATGGCCTCGAGGTTCAAGTTGGGCTTTATCGACGACTGTCATGAACGACGTTCCTGTTTCCTGAGCTTGCGCTTGGCTAATCCCAATGTATCGAGGCGAAGTGGGATGGAGGTGGAATTCTGGGACAGGCTATCGGCATCGATCATAGACCTTGAGCAGCAGCTTGATTGTTCAACACTGGCTGCAGTGCATGATACCATCTTGTTCCTTTCTCCTAGTCGTGGCAGGGTTGCTATGAGCGGTGTCTGTTGAGTGGAACATCCCCTATGTTCAAATATCCCAGTGCTTGAGACTCGTAAGGTTGAACTGAACGTAGACAAACTACCACCAAGTTCTCATTAGCCAGCCGCCTAGTGTAGATCCCGTTGCGCTTTACTATTGGAACGGCAGGTCGTCCGAAAAGTAACCAGGATACAGAAGTATATTGACGAAATAACTTAGACTCGCTTAGGTACTGAGCTTAGAGTAAACTATCCTCACTTTTAGAATACCCTTAGCTAAGTCTCACTTTTTCTTCGACCCACCTGCCTGGGTACATTGTTCTGGTATGAACTCGAACTCGTCATGCCCATAGACACCGAGGATAGAACAACGAACATGAAAGGGGGAAAGTAAAACTTACCACTATGACTGTTCATTCTAGTTCCTACTTCCTCGGAATATAAATCAGGCACGAGCCTTTCCTTCTGTCCTTCTCCATTCTGCATCTCACAATCCTCCACCAACCTTCCCTTCCACAGAAACATCACCAAATTCACTTTTTCGTTTCCCCATTCTACACTCAGTATTCTTTTTTCATCTCCGCAACCATGTGTGACACTCCTACTTCCACTGCTAACCAGGCAGAAGCTCGGGATCTCGAGACCACGACCAAGAAAAACGTATTTTACACAAACAACGAATCTTCTTCCAGCAACCAGTCCGCCATGGCTGAGACGGACGCCTTCGGGTACACCTCCGAGACGCCCTTTCGTGGCTTCTTTATCTACGGCGCTATAGTCAAAGCTGCCTCCCTCACCTCTAAGCGGGGCTCAATTCGAGTCTTGAAGCGTGAACAAGACACTGACAACTGGAACCTCATGGAACAGTCTTTTTCCGCCAGTTGCGGTGACATTCAAGTCGCTTGTTTCACAAAGGACGAGCTGGCCAGCCTCACCAAAGTCTGTTCCTTCGAATTCACCTTCGATGAGGCTGACTTCAACCGCACGACCAAGGCGGCGGGCACCTACAACTTTTCTTCAATCATCAACGATGGCGTCGTCATCGTCGCTTGGCGATTCCGCGGTGATCCCCACCATGTTTGGTTCGACGGTCAGGGTTTCTTGATTAAGGAACTTACGGCCTTTCCTCCTGAAACTTTGGACGTGGATAATTAGAACTACCCCTGACCTACTCTTGGTCATCTCGTTTGGAAAGATGTCCTGATTTTGCAGATTGTAAGAATTCTTGGTTCACAGCGCTCGGCGTGGGAAACGTCTGTCTTGGAATGGAACGTATTTGCCTTGGAATCGAGAGAGCTGTTTTTGTTCGTTGTTATCTTTTGATACACTCCACGGTAGTTTTTGATATTGAGTCAGTATTATAGAAAGAAGCCTGACAGAGCAGGCTACTGAGGGTATTCGTTTCTACGGGAACTACCTGTTGCGACTTTTGTACGCAGTTACTAAATTGAGAGAAATCCTTTCCGCTTTCTGTTGCCACTGTGATAAAAGTTGTCTTGAGCTACTGCGATAGTCGAAATGTGTTGTCTTAGACTGTAGTAAAAGACTGTTACTTCATAGGATCTATGACCACCATGGTGCAAGAATCTGAGTTCCGTACCCGTGTCCTCGTATATTCATTTTGAAATGCCCGGAACGCCAAACAGAATATGAACAAACTATATACCACTGATCTATAAGGGTATCATTCCTCCCTATTAATCCCTCTTCGCCTTCCAAAGCCCGAAAACGCCAGTAATAATCAGGAATATCTGCACAAACAGCATATATACACCGCCGCCCACGAAGCAGACTGCCCCAACGGGATCTCTCGCTCCTCTTTTCAAAGCGCCAAACATATACTTGGCATCACTCTTCGCCGTACCGACAACCCAGGTCAACGGTGACGGCTTTGCGGGCTTCTGCTTGATCTTGGGTCGAGAGCCGGGAAATTCCGCAACTCCCTTGCGTTTGCCTTCTAGGTCTTTCAATGTGAGAGTGTGGTTCTCGTGCTGTCGGTTGCGTACGCTCTCTTTGGTGAGCATGCCTCGGATTGTGTCCTTTTCAGAGGCAGTATTATGGTTCCACCATTCTTCGACAGCTGTGAACATGTACTTCTGGATAGCTGTTTTGTGACGACCTGGAAAGGCGGGGTGATGCATGATGGTTAAGATCTGACGAATAGATTCTTCTTCGTCTCGGAAGGGATCATCCCAGCACTTGACAACCTGCTGTGTAGTCCAGTTGGTAGTGACAGTCGAAACAAGACCTGCTGGCTGGTTGAGGACGTTGCTGAAATGATCTTTCGAGATATCCGAGTGGCTCGGGTCAGATCCTTCCCCATCTAGGTAAACTTCCGCAGAAGTAGATTTCGCAGCTTCCGCGTCGACGCGTTCCTTGGCCGCCTTGAGCGCATTACGCAGTTGCATGATTGAACTCTCAATCATGAGACTCAAGTACTTGAAAACAAGCTGGTCTGTGTACTTGCCCAATTGCGTACTCGAATCCTCTGACAGAGGCTCATCGTCGTGCGTCTCGGTTCGTTCCTGAATCCACTTCTTGATACGATCGTGTAGGTAGAAGATGGGCTCGATGGTCTGCCAAAGGTTGTTGGCGTCAAGATTGCTTTCGGCTGTTGTGCTACCCTTCTTAGACTCTTCTGCCTTTTGGAAGAGAACACCAACGCTTTCAAGTTGCTGCAGAATAGGATCATGAATGGTGCTATTAGAAGCGAGCTTGCTGAGGGCTTCGATAGCAGCTCTGAGAAGATCGTACAGATGCTGAAACGCGATTTCTCCGATGTTCATTTCCTACGAGAGTTAGCATACAGGACTCAAAGTAAAATCGTGCACTTACATTCTCCAGGTTCTCCAGTGATCCCTTGCATTGAAGAACAGCCATGTCGTCCGCCTCGCCCAAGAGACTGTGAAAGATATCAAGCATGCCAAAGGTTCCTGTCACGATAGGTGGCACCATTTTTCCTCTCCAGCCAGGAGTCTGGACGCGACACGCATCGCCCACAAAGGGGAAAACATCTGTCTCGCCGAGTTCTAGTAGACAAAGTTCGGTGAAGTTGCTGTGCGCTGAGAAATCCTCAAGAGTATGCAACGCAGCGCCAAGGTGAATAAAAGCTTCCTTCTTAGATTTCGGGTCCTTGTCGCGGCCGAGTCGGATGCATTCGCGAAGTTCGCGTGTGACGTAATCAGCTGATGTATCCCAACCGTGTCCAGAATTGGCGATGTAATTTTTCATGCCCGTCTTGGGATCGAACTCGAGTTCCCTAGGATCAACGGGCCCCCGAAGTCTCTCGTCGACATCTTTCGCATTATCGGGATAGCCTTTTGGGTTATCGATATGCTCAACGTGCGTGTAACAACCCAACCTCTCACGCGTGACGTCAAACTCATCGGTCGCAAACCCAAATTCCATGAACCCCAAAATGCTCACGATGGCTCTCAACACAGGCTCCGGCACCGTCTCAAGGCCCGTCGTATCAATAATTTGAGAAAAGTCTCTCAACCAATTGCCGAAATAAATCTGCCGTCGCTCAAGTGCAGTGAAACGATAGTGCGTAATAAAACTTGCCGGCAAATACCGCAGCGCCTCAGCAATGTCTCCATGTCGCCAGACGTAACCGTTGAAGGAGCTAGTTCCCGCCACTTCGCCAGCGCCAAAGGCTGAGGCGCGGCCTGCGAAGAGGAGGCATACGAGGCTGACGAGCAGTATTTTTGTCGTGAGCGAGAATGTCATCGTGATGGTTGGGCCGATGGTTGGGGAATGTGGAGTGACGTCATGAACTGGCTTGGAGATGGCGGAAAGAGAAATTGATGGGCGGTGCCGACATGGATTTTAGGGTCGGGAGAATGATGTGCCGTGCCGAGGATGTGCTTGGCTCATTCTTGCGTCACCTACCAGCCGAGTCTTCCGTGCCCTCGCAGAAAGCAACATCGGCGATTGCGCTAAGAGATACATGACTACGGGCGCGCAGATTACCGTGTGAGACAAGTACATCTTAACAGGTCCAGCGAAATCTGGTGTTTGCTGGCCGAACTTTTGGCTGCAATGGATTGTGGTAGGAGTTTTTCATCTTTGGTGCGAAAGCCCCATGCAATGTTGACAAAGTGAGCGAACATTGGCTTTAAGATAGCACCAAGTCGTTCAAGAAAGGTTATATGCCCAATAACAAAAGCCCCGAGAAAGGTGAACAGAAAAACAAATCGTTTTTTCGGCTTTATGAGGTGGAACAAAGAGACATTATTTCACTTGCTCTCGACCTCATGTTGATCTGTAGGGTAGCCAATCCCACGATGATTCCCCGCATTGCTTCACCAAGGTACCATTAATGCGGGGATCAATAATCACTCTCATGAGGAGACAGTGGGGACAATGATCGACGCGTAGGATCGAGCCAGTCTCCAATGCTATCTATGAATGAATGAACAGGAGCTATTTCGTGAGGTACACGCAACATATTGATTCCAATCGTGCCACTGTTTTATCGTTACTTTCTTCTCATGACTTATCGTGGTGGTATCTTATCAGTGCCTGGTAGGTATCTTATCTGACTCTTATCCAAATGTTGAGGTACGCGCCACGGGAGTCATTCCGCTTCCCTCCAAAGAGCGGTAAGATTCCGCTGGTTTTAGCACCAACCAACTGTCACAAATGAAGCTCAAGATTCATGAAGTATACTCTTCAGCGACATAATTGGGCAAATGAGTTTTGAGATTGCAGTCACGATGCAAATCAAACTTTAAGGGCACGATGCGTTATTCTAAACCCACGGCTCAGGTGTTCTCTTCCTTTTGACTGCACCTTTGCACAAGCAGTCCTTCATCTAGGCTTCTTCACCTGTCTTCCGCCATGTCAGCCTACACGGGCTCCGGCCCGAACTCCTTGAATATCTCCATAGGAGCCATTGATAGCTTTAGCATCTGCATCCGAACACCAAGCGATGTCGATCGCCTCTACATCCTCCTGACAACCTATGCACAAGATCCCGCTCGCGCCGCCCTCGTCACAGAAGTCACCATCGATACAGCGTACTTTCACAGGGGCCACTACACCGACAGCGCCTATACCACCGCAGAGAATATTGTATCCAACGAGTCGATCAGCCTTGAAGCCCATATTGGTCTAAGAAACTACGTTAAAGGTCTTGACTTGGACGATGAGACGACTGCCAGGTGGATTCAAGCTGTTGATTGGAAACGTTCCCATCTAGATGGAACATGGCAGGACTCTACCGTCGAACACTACAAAGAGAATGGTAAAAACTTCGCTGAAGCTGCTACCGCGGTCCTGCTGTCCCTCTGCGAGAACATTTTGACTTTGTACCTCGCCGATGGGCTCTATTCGGAACATCTTAATGAATTCATGCTTCGGAATAACTATGTACAAAGCAAGAACCCCTGCGTGCAAAAACTCAAACGTGTTCATTTTATGAGGGGCGCCCACTGCGACGAGAGGGACTATGGCAGAATTGAGATGCTTCAGTACATCCAGTGCATACATCGTCTCCCGGCTTTGGAGTCTGTGAGTATGGACTCTGTAATGGAGTACCAGCTGAACCGCGACTTGTTCGTTCCTGGAACAGGGAACATGACGAGAATATATCTTGACAGCTGCGATATCTCGGATCATGTTATAGCCACTATTATTTCCATTCCGAAAGCTCTGCAGGAGTTCAAGTTCTCGCTTGGTGGGCTGTGGACGATTGATGGAGGAACAAATGAACTTCGGGTCCAATACATCAGGGAAGCTCTGATTGTGCATAAGAATTGCCTTAGGGTCTTGGATCTTGACCTTGGTGCTGAAGTATCCCTATATGTAAGCGATTCGGATTCCGAGGAGCTAGATTCCGAGGAAGAACGGGAAGAGCTCGAATTTAAAGAGGAACAAGTGCGGATTCAACATCTTGACTATGGAATAGATCGAATACCCATGGATAAGGCAATCAGCGTGAGACCGGACTTCGAAACGAAACGACCTCACGGAGCAACAATCGGCTCATTCCACGAATTTCCGCATCTCAGGCGCCTGAGCGTAAGTATGGCTTGTCTGCCATATCAGTCGCCTTCCCGTCTGATAGACGGCCTGCCACCTAGTCTGGAATATCTGTGCCTTTACAGTTATACCAGGGGTGAGAATCCGGATGTTGATGAGAATGTCGATGAGCTGATGGAGAAGAAGGGTGAGAAGCTACCCAGATTGACAGTCATTGAGGGTATCTGAGCTTGTTCCGAGGTTGAGAAACCATGATCAAGTTGCAACGACAGAGATTTCACAGGAGGACAGGTTCAGTTCAGGGATCATGTCACGGATCTTGATCAAAGTCAATTGCTGAATGGCGTGTGCCATCTATCGCATCCGAGGGTGGGTTTGTTCCATCATGGCTTGTCACTCTGCTCGAAATCCGGGGTGGCTGTTAAGTGAGAGCCCAAAGGGTCACGCAAATGTTTAAATAACACTGTTTGAGTATCATGTTATGCATGTGATATGCTGATACATCGGGCCAAAAGCTTGACAGTTGAAGTAGATATCATGTATTGGGACCAGCCCTATCTCATGCCTTTATAACGAATGTGCAAATCGCTCCACCATGCTTCCCAGTCCCCATTGCGCCTGTAAATCCATTCTAGATCTCATTTGTTAAGTTTCAATCCAACATCGTCATTCCTCTTGTCCATTATTGTCGGGCCTTGAGGCACCAAGTTCTGTGGGCGCGCAAAAAGCATTGATGTAGTGATTGGGGCAGCATCCAAGTTTTGCCTTGTCTTGACGGCCAAGGCTAAGAATAATTAGTGAAATGCTTGAGGCAATTTTAATGATTGGACATACCAGCTACTGAGGCTGCCATTAGAACTACTGGGAGAGCTTTGTTGACGCGAGCCATGCGTGAGATGGCGGGTTGTGGTTGAGAGGGGAAGTCAAAGCGAGGAAGAGCTCCGCCGAAAGAGTTGGTAGTCATGATGGCTGTGTTTGGTTGTTGTGAATGTGTGAGAGTAGATGTGGCTGATTGATTGAATGCTGATGAGTGAATGATGACTTTATTGAGATGACTTCTTCATTTCTTTATATCAAATTTCTACCATATAGACTCAAATCCCTATTAATTCTACGTCGTCTTAGTCGGGTCGCTCCGCAGCAGTCGAGTCAGACCACGAATTTCAGGGCAGATCTTACAGTGGTGCGAGCTCCTACAGAAAGTGGCGTGGAAGTTGTGGGGTCGTGGTCTGCTTTCCCCAACTGCCACAGTCATCTGTGTATCAAATCTGCTGATATTCCATGCACTGCCAGATCAACGTCTTAGATTGAGGCACGGGGGATAGAACCATTTGGTTTCGCAGTTGAGATCAGGCCTTTGTTAAGCAAGATTATCTACAGATGGCATCTCGGCCTGTTTCAATCTCTGTATCCGAGCGCCTCAGATTTCTTGGTCGGACGCGTCTAGCGCAGTTGTTCAATTGAACCTCGCCATTCCCTACGACTGTAACAATGCTATATTAAATAAAACAGATAAAAACCACAAACAGCTGATATCCTCTATTATGTACTCAGTGTTTTCCCTTGGCGCCGCGGTAATTAGTCGGAAATCAGATCATTTCACTCCGGGTTTTCGCGAGCCAGTCAATTACCCCAGCTCTCCGTGGGGATGTCAAGACTGTACTGCACCTAATTCTGAACCTGGAATCGCCAATCTATGTTTATTCACGCGCCAATTGAAGTGGCATGATTGCAAATTCCCTGCATGTGCTGTATATGCATTGCTGAGAATTATGTCATTGACAACGCACGAGGATGGCGGGCATACGGGCTCACCGAGAACTGCGAGGATCCAAATTAGACCTCATGATGCGTTGCTTTGCCCGCGGAGCCGATATGGCTTGACGTTTGCTCATATTAGTTTTTATCGTAAGATTGAGGTAATATTACATCTCTAAAGTATACCTGTCTGAGACAGTTTGATACTGCTAATGCGCGGCATGTTTTATTTACCGACCTTTCTTGAAGGACTGGGCCATGTTCACCGAGACCACTAAAATTAGCTGCCGCTCCAGGGCTCGACGCGTCGGCGAAGCCGCATTTTGAGATCGTGCCATCCATTTCAACATTAACCTTATGCGATATTAAAAGACACATTTCCCATAGGCGTCGCAGTATCTTAGATGGCAACCACGCACTCTTTTTACTTCGCGCTTTTTTTCTGCGGCAGTTCTTTGTGCACTGACTTATCCTCCATGAGGCTTGAACTGATGTTTCGAACTAGACGTGTCAAGGACTTTTCCGCATCTGACTTACGGGAGTACTCAGTTTGAATTGACGACTGGTAGACGCAATTGGCAAATCCCGTACTGATAGAATTTCCCCCAGATCTCTTTAATTATATGGTGCTCATCTGACCTCTTGTACAGCCATTGAAGTCATGATGTTTCAAAAGTGTACCTTTGCTGAACAAGACCTCAGCTATCATGATCATGATCCTAAGCGTGCTGATTCAACCCATTAGACAGAGGCCATGGACTAGCAAAACTTTAACCTGAACACATACATTCTTCTCCTACACTCCACGGTCATCGGTTGATTAGCTGATACTGATTACAATAGCTTTCACTCGAGGTACCCGAGTCCCCGTGTTTATAAGCTGTGACTGGGCCAAGTTCCGCTAAATCCGTGATACGGCACTAATATGAAGCCCGCTCCGGTGGAGGCATGTCGGCAATTATTAAACTGCGGAGTTTGCGGAGTTTAACATGACGTAGTATTAATAGCCCCTCTGTTCTTTTGAAGATTAAATCTATCAATATACATCATCAGAAACGAATAAAAATGAAGGTCGCAATTGTAGGAGCTACTGGAGCCACCGGAGGATCCATCGTGAATGGCCTCTTGGAATCCGAGACTCAGTTTGTACGTTGCTTATGACAAGCTTTTTCTTGGCTGACGTGAGCGCTGACGACGAATAGGATATCGCAGCACTGGTTCGACCAAGCTCGATTGAGAAACCAGCTACTGTTGCTTTGAAAGAGAAGGGTATCAAGGTTGTCGCTGCCGACCTCCAGGGCAGTCAGGGTGAGCTCGTCGCTGCTTTGAAGGGCATCGATGTTGTGATTTCGGCTATCTACTTCGAGTCACTTTATGATGAGATTCCTCTCTCGACTGCAGCCAAGGAAGCTGGCGTCAAGCGATATGTACCTTGCTTCTTCGGAACCAACGCGCCTCGAGGAATCATGAGACTTCATGATGTCGTAAGTTTTCCCATGGTCTTGTAGACTTGATCCAACTAATGATATATCACAGAAAGAGGAGATTCTGGACCACATTCAGCGTATCTATCTCCCATACACCGTCATCAACGTCGGATGGTGGTACCAAATCACTCTCCCTCGTGTACCATCAGGAAAGTTTGATGACTACCTGACATTTGCAAACAACAACATAATTGGCGGAGGCAACAATCCCTCTGCACTCACCAACCTAAACGACATTGGAAAATACGTCGCAGTCATAATCAACGACCCTCGCACGATCAACAAGAGAGTCTTTGCAAACACAGAGACCAAATCGCAACAGGAAGTCTTTGAGTTGGTCGAGAAGATTACTGGTGAAAAGCCAGAGCGTACTGAGGTAAGCGCTCACCTGATTGCGTAGTAACGAAAGCTGATAATATGACTGCAGATGACCAAGGAAATTCTTGAGTCTCAGTTGGCACAGTTCAAGACCGATGAGCTATCGCAGAATAGAGGTATTCTGGAATATTGGATGTCATGGGGTGTTCGTGGTGATAACACACCCGAGAAGGCCGAGTATCTTGGATATGTTCTCGCTAAGGATTTGTATCCCGATCTCAAGGGTCAGAGCTTGGAGGACTTTATCAAGGATGTGTTTAATGGTAAGGTGAAGAAGGCCTACTGAGGCAGCTGCTTGATGAGTAGAACTTCGCCCGACACGATATGCATGATAGGCGACATAGAGCTATGATAATATCATCGTCGAAAATATTGTCTATGTCGTATGTATTCTACAAGACAATAGAAACAGAGGATCTGAACAACTGTAGCCCATGAATATAAGAGACCTTGATATATATTTCCGCAATTCCCGGTGCAAAGCCGGTTATCAGATGCATTGGATCAGTTATCTAGATCGTGCCTGGATGTCCTTTTCCGAATCCTGTTGGTTGTGCGATTCTTCATGGGTAACCCATGTCACAGCACACCAAAGACGTACCGCAAAAACCTACTTCATTTCCGTCTTCGGAGAGTCCGGCATCAATAGTCAGTTCTGGTGCCCGTGCAACTGTCTGTAGTGCGCTGATGTGGACGGAATGCTTCCCCAGTCCCACTGGCTAATTGCGTAAGGGCCAGGAAGATCATCAATGCCAACCGCGGAACACTGGATCGCAATTCCGCAGATCCCTCGCGCCACCACTAGCCTCAAGGCGTTTCATCGAAGACGTGCTAATTACGGAAGAATAATCCATCAAGAGCGGAATGAGGAAAGTCACACTGCCGTTGAACTAATTGTGACATATCTATTGGGGCCTCTATGGAGCTGTTGAAAAGCTTAATTGTTGTATTTCATTAAGCACATGCCGTTTTCATAAAAGGGGAAGACAGATCAACGCACTAATTACCCTCAGCCGAGTTGACGGGCCGAGACTGGTCTCTGACGAAGTTTCTCGCCCCAATGAGATGCTCCTGGCGACTCATGCCTCTGCAGGGTTCTCTTGGCGCTATCAACTCCAATGCGTTTTAGGTTAACAGTCCATCCCGAGGCTGCAAGTTAGTGAGTGTAGCAATGTCTTAGCTTTAGCACCGGCGCCAATTCCCAGAAACAGTTGCTCGAGTAAAAATTGCAAAGCCACAGTTATGTCACTCTGTAGGTAGTTTCGTTCCAGCTGAAAGATTCGTTAGGTGCCGAGGATCAAAGCCTCCGAGCGCAACGCTGATCACACGTGGTGACGCATTGGACATCTCGAAACATTCCTCTTGTTTGACCCGGTAGAGTAGCGACGTCTCTTTGCAGCGCAGTATCTGTACAATCCAATTGACGACATACACGTGAAGATGCCCTGGTTTCAGCCTTCTGAGGCTTTATCCTTGGCGAACACAATGCAGCAAAACAAAAATGCGACCACTTGCGTCCATTTGACCAACAACTCCTCAATTAGGATAAGGGAGTCCCTCACATCAATCCACCTGATAAGCTTCTGTAACAGAGTGGCCACCTTCCCGAAGGGAGCCATCGCAGCGAAGCTAGCAGCAGCTGTGGCTGAGCTTGGTTACAGACTAGTGATCCTTCTGGTTAACATGCATCAATCAAGAACCAAAAAACTTAAGGTTTGCCAGGGTCAAGATTGAAAAGAATGAATTATACGCGTACTCGGTTGATCATCCCCCTGGAGCCTGGCATGCTTTTTTAGATTTTCTTTTTAACTCCTTGTTTCTGCAACATTGCCATTGTCTTGTTTTGTCGATTCCTTCCTTTTCGCTCGTTTTCTTACAAGGTTGGGAGGGCGATCCGCCCCAAGTAGACGCTTCGCCATGGTTAGCATCTCGGCTTCGATTGTACGTCGTCACTACATCCCGCAAGGTACCCTTGTGCTGACGTTGACCAGGCCATTCAAGCAATCCTTCTCGGTTTGGCGTTCATCACTCTTGTGCTTCGCGGCTGGGCACGTGTCCTCGCTCAACAATCGGTCTGGGCCCTTGCCGATGTGCTCGCATGGGCTGGATGGGTATTCACGCTGGGATGGTTCATCTGCTCGACAATGGCCCTCCAAATCCTTATCGAGAACCCCGCCCAAACCGAAGAGCTTATCGTCGAATCGGTAGAATACCTCAAGGTACAACAAGACGTCAATGACGGGATGAGCGAGCGACTAACTCGATAATAGATCGTCTTTGTGGCACAGTATTTCTTCGACATCGGCATTTACTTTCCCAAGCTCTCGATCACGTTGTTTTACTGGAGTTTGATACCAAGGATTATGGGACGTTTAAGGAATGCATTAATAGGAGTCTCGGTTTACCTATGTTGTTGTTTGGTGGCTACAATACTTCTGGATACTTTGATCTGCCAACCCATCTCTGACAACTGGTACGACTCTATGCTCAGGCATCGCATATTCAAAACTAACCTTTCCAGGTCTATCCCTAACCAGCTCAAGTCGGTGTGGAACTCGTATACTGCTTTCGTCGTGCAGTGGGTTCTGAACTGGTCCACAGACTTGGTTGCATTTCTGTATCCATTCTTCCTTCTGAAGCATATCTCACTCCGTAAAGAGCAAAAGCTGGCTCTCATTGGTGTCTTCTCACTCGGCGCTATCACCCTGTCCGTTAGTCTTGCTCGATTTGTCGCTTACAATGCGACGGACTTTGAACTCGAAGACGAGTCTGGCAGTATGTCAATCCACAGCACCATCTATCGTCTGCGGAGTCTAACAGAATACCAGATATCCTGTCTACTGCCGAAATGGCTACAGGGGTTATAGTCGTTTGTCTCCCAGGTCTTCGAAGATTCATCGGACGCAGCAAGTCACCTGTTCAATCGTCAGGCCCCTCAGGCCCATCCAGCGGTTACGTCCAAACAATAGGAAACAATAACACACAACGAACGAGACATCCACCATCGGCTTATCAGAAATGGGGAGTCAGGGATGATGAGATTGGATTGGTTACTGAGATCCGTGCAGGTGATTCAACAGAACTGACGGATATGGAGCGGAGTAGTGATGGGAAGAGCGTGTACGTGAGACATAGTATAACTGCCACATAACGGACAGAAGTTAAACACATATTTAAGCTATTGATCGTTCAATCCACCAGTCGTGCAATTCAATTATCTAGTCGTGGAGCTGAAGCAATATTCATTGTATGGAGAAGCAACTATGGTGCCAAATATCTCACCCAGAGAACGTGAAATAAAGAGGTTGTCTCTTTGTCTTTAAACCGGAGCTAGTGTTATTCAGTGATAAAGAATAAAATACTAGAGTATCGCAAGAGTATTTGGGACGCAATAGTGCATGAGACACAAGCCAGAGTACAAGCACGAATGCGGGAAAGGTGCGCAGAGAGGCCAGAACGAAAGAGAAATTGGTTTCCATAGGAGTTTGAATTTACGCTCGGGTTATAGATATATGTTGATAGGTCTAAGAGATAATATTTCTAATTCTTGCTATTGTTTTTCATCTAGCAGATATGCGGTATGTTTGCTTAAGACTGCGGTATCCCATCATCACCCTATGTTGGCCTCCACAGCCTCGGCTGAAGACAATATGCAGTTTGAGGCGCAACGCAGATAGTGAGAATGTTCAGAAAGATGTCGCTGGAAGAAGATTAGAATCTAAGGCAAGTCTTCGTGTTATCGGAGATATTGCCACGGGAAAGACAACAAAGTTGCACCCGCGTAGTAAGCCTCTTATCATTGCACAAGAAGTTCACAATTTCACCATCATCAAATGGTCAAGAATGATGCGGGGTAACGTCAAGCTGAAGGAGGGGAGAAATGAGAGCAGCGGAAGACCGTATAGTCTTATCTTTGTCGATTGATCATGGGTTCAACGCCACATAGAACACCTCCTGTAACAATTCTCCACATATCAAAAGCTTGTTACTTACAACGGTGGCTTGAAGCATGTTTAAGCTCTAAGCTACGTGTGGTCGGTTTAACAGCTTCACGCGATGCCAAGATACTAAAGCCGGGTGGTTGTCAAGTTGTTTAAGAAGATCCGGTAGAAGCTCTTGATACCGGTTGTGGCGTTTGGGTGATTGATGATGAAACGGGAAACGCCGCTGTTGTTGTGAGAGATTTTAAAGATAAGAGAGAAATTCGTCGGCTTCAATCCCGATGTCGGCTCCAGAGTGTAATCGAGAGCAGCAAAGGGAGGTGATACCGATATGCTGGGCTGGGGGGTCGTTCGCATTGCAGTCTTGTCTCTTGTCTCAGCTGAGCTATCAATGTATGATGCGACTGGTTGTCATTCACTAGGTCAAGATGACATGGCCGGTTCTAGGCTTCTAGCTCACCTTCGGGACACACACCCACAAACTTAATTCCTCTTCTGTCACCGCTCACCGAAAAGGCTGCAGGAACATCGGCACTTGAACATTCTACCCCGGGTTTGCATGTTCGACTCCGGGTTCGAAGAACGAGTATCGAATAAAATGACAGCATGATCTGTTATCGTAGCACTTAAGACGGACATAACGGCATAGAACCCGTTCACGTCAAGTGTAGAACCCGACGACCCGATGCACCTGACCGTCAGTCCAAACTCTCCCCTCGCAAGAAGAATGCCACGATAGCTTCCATATGCACAGTCTGCCCTCCTATTACCATTTTTGGAAAAGCGAGTGTCATCGATAAGCTCACAATCACCAGCGCGTCACATCCGACTGATCTCGGCTCCGTCGGGTTCCAATCCCAGGTGAGCTTGACCCCTCGGCTCCAAAACCCGAGTAGCCAATCACAGAACACAAAGCTGTTAGTAATTACCAGATGCGGCTTGACAACCTGGGGAAACAGAGTCTAAACCTAATGGGACCGAATAGCGATATCTCAGTGGCGTGCAGACCCCTCGCTTGATGTAGGTACGAGCCAATGGGGTATGTACGATTGGAATCGTGACCCTTTGTTTGTCTTTGGCCTTGGGAGTGATCTTCAGTCACACGACCGGGGGCTGATAAGCTCGACCTCACACCATCACGATACTGGGGCCGAAATACGGAATGGAAGCTCCTGGGATTGATTTCCGAGAGGAGACGGTTGGGTTAAGAGTCGGCACTTATCTCATGGCTTGATGGCCTGGGCCATTGAGGGGAACTAGCCATTGTCTATAAGAATCTCTCTGCCACTCCCGTCAGGTCCAGCAAACAAGCTTCCTAATACATCAACATTCAAAGATTTTGTATCGAATATCACAAAGAACAATCAACAACTTCTATCAACAGCCACCAACAGCCACAATGAACAAGCTCAAGCTCCACATCGAAAGTGACAACTTCACGGATGAAAGTCACAGAACACCCGTTCGAGCCCTTCCTTCAACATGGTACACCTCTCCCGAGATGTTCGAGCTGGAGAGGCGCGCTGTCTTCTCCAAGAAGTGGCTTCTCGTCACACACCAGAACAGACTCGCCAAGGCAGGAGATTGGCTCAAGTTCAACGTTACCGGCTACGAGTTCGTTGTTACCAGGGACAGAAAGGGTGGCTTGAACGCCTTTCACAACGTCTGCCGTCACCGAGCCTTTCCAGTTGTCCAAGGAGGAACTCAAGGCAACTCGTCCATCTTTGCCTGCAAGTACCACGGTTGGTCTTACGGTCTGAGTGGCAACCTTGCCAAGGCGCCCAACTACGACGTCCTCGAAGGTTTCGACAAGAGCAAGAACGGTCTTTTCAAGATCCATCTCAAGCTTGATGGATATGGCTTCATCTGGGTCAACCTCGACAGCTCTGATAACCCGGAGCCTTGGGCCAAGTACTTCGACGCCATTGATCAACAGGACAGACTCGCGAACACCAACTTTGAGGACTATCAGCTGGACCATGAGTACAGCATGGAGGGTAACTACAACTGGAAGATCTTGGCTGATAACTTCAACGAGTGCTACCACTGTCCTACGACGCATCCTGATCTGCCTACGCTTGCAGACCTCGGAAAGATGAAGTGCGATACCGACAAGCAATGGATCAAGCATTCGAGCGTTCAGACTGAGGAGCAGAAGAAGGCTGGTCTTCAACTCGCGAGCACATATTTCTACCCCAACGCCTCTGTCGTTGTTCTGTAAGTCTTCATACTTCCGATATAGCATACACCTTCTAACTGAACACAGACCCCATTTTATGATGATCCAACGTTTCGTCCCCACATCAGCAACCCACTCATCAATGAGCTACCAAATCTTCCGCAACATCAAGTCCTCTGACGAAGACTTCCGTGCTGCCTCCGAACTGTACGCACGCGTAGTCTCAGAAGACAAAGATCTATGCATCGGCGCACAGAAGAACTTGGAAGCTGGTGTTTTCATCAGCGGCGAGCTGCACCCTCGACTTGAACACGGCCCACTTTCGTTCCAAGACGGTCATCGCGATGCTATTCATGAGCATGTCAAGCTCGAGAAGGCGGCTGGACGACAAATCTGGCCAGCTAGACAGAGGTTGCCTGAAGGAGAGGCCGCGAAGAAGAACCAGGAGGATGAGGAGCTTTGTTCGAGCTTGTCTTGTGGAGGATTGCAGGAGGTCTTGGCCTGGTAAAAGTTGAAGAGATGTTTATTTGCGCGAAAAAAGATTGCTTTTGATGCCCAAGGCGGTATTTGTAATTAGATTAGAATTAGTAGTAAAGATCAAATTGTTTACCCAGAAAGTGCTGCCCCGTCCTACCATCCACCGATGATGACTGCCATGACGCCCTCAATTCTGTCGTGCAGGCCGCAGGGTCTAGGGTGAACAATGTCGCATGTGTCCTTCGTCGATCCAAGTCCTGTATGACCACAGAAAATCTGGAAAAATAGGTATGTTTCACTGAATGGAGTAAATGAGGCTTCAACAAGCCTTGTATTGCTAGATCTACACACGTACGAAGCAGTTTCGCTGCATTTTAAGCCAAGTCTACTTCGTGGAAGAGGTGTCGGCCCGAGGACTGGCATATCCGGACTAACTCCCTCCAACCTCGGGATCTAGTTCCTTTTTGTGCATTATATCCGCCGTCATTCCGAAAATCTGATAATTCGTTCTCGAAGACTCCGCCCCGTTGAGGAGCCGAGGACAGTGGGCTCACACTTGATGGCAATAGTGGGCCTTGACTGACACCGAGCAAGATCGGCATTCATGATATCACTGCCGTGAGAGGATATGTGAAATATCGTATCAAGACGGACGTCGATAGCATGGAAATGGTTGCCTCAACGTGTAGACAGCAACAGAGAGCCTGTCTTGATCATTATCTGCCAACCTTTCTTGTCTGCCTGCACTTACAGTCACAAATATCATACGAGGAAGTCGCAGCAAGAGTGGACCTCAAGCACAGGAACACCAACGGAAACTTCAATTCTGAAGGCATTAGCATCACTAGCTCAGTGATTTCCGAGCCCTATCGGCGATCAGGAACGAATCCGGGGTGATTACGTCCTCAATCCTTGGCAAGTCGGCAGTGGATTGCCGAAGACGAGATGTTATATGTGTGTAAGAATGCCTTGTCAGATCAGACAATTAGAATGGTCTAGATTTCGTACAAAAAGTCAGGACCATTTACCTAGTTAGGATGGGATTACGTTGCCTTTAATTACGCGAAGCGAGGGGATATGCCTCGTGCTGGCAGCTGAATTCGAGGCTGCAACCCCCCTTCGGGATAATAAGAGATCTCCATAGGGCTACTTGGCTACTGCTTGGCGCTAGCATGGTTTTAATTTGTGTAATTTGAAACACAGCCTCAAACATGTGCTGCTTTTCACCTGTCAAAAGGGAACTTTGGGCGGACTTTCGGACCTTCAAAACACCAAGAAGCGCTAGAATTGAGTTTCGGTATGACACAAAAAGTGTCGGTGCATTGGACCCAGTTTCATGCCGTTAGTATGAGTTGCCATTGGCTGCACCGTATAAACAGGGATTCGGCATCTCCTAGCGTCTCAGCTTCGCCCCCCCTGAATTCTGAATGGGCAGATCTTTTAAGGTATTTTGCTCTTGGTGTTGGCTTTGGCTTTTGTCCAAACAGAATAACTTTCTTTGAATCCATCCATCTCGACCGCCTCTATTTTTCTCAATTGATTTGTTGCAATCCAAAATGAAGGCAGTTGATCAGAAGAAGCTTGTTATTCTGCCCAAGAAAACAAAATGGCAGCGTGCTTCAAAGCCAAAAGTCCGCACCGGCTGTTTAACCTGGTATGTCCATGTCTTGCCCCCCATACCCATACGCCGTAAATCATTATATCCGTCCCCTCGCTTTCTTATTCGCTTGTAGACTTGGTGGCTAATAATTGATTTCTCCATCCTGCAGCAAGTATGTGTGACCTATGACCAAGGCAACAGCGTACCATTCTAACCCATTGTAGAGTCAGGCATCTTAAGTGCGACGAGGAGAAGCCGACATGTCGTCGTTGTCGCGACGGCCGCGTTAAATGCGATGGCTATGCGACACCCGACAAAGCCCAGCTCCAACAACGCGCTGCTGTTGCTGTTACTGTGCCTTCAACTCCATATCCTCTATCCGTCTTTAATCCTAGCCTCGGGGATACATCCATTGAAAGCTGCTATTTCCACCATTTCCATCACTGGACCTCAACACAACTCACCTGTGCCCCAGGGCAATCCAACTTTTATCTCACCGTCGTCTTACCTCTAGCCCATCAATGCGAACCAATCAGACATGCTATCATTGCCGTGGGTGCAGCGCATCGGTTTTATATGGCGGGGCCTGAGACCTGCTCACCACTACAGCAGCTGAAAGGCTTGGCTATGCAGCAGTACAACAAAGCCATTGCCAACATCATACCCCACATGTCACTCAACTCACCTTTCGATATTCAGTGTACTCTGGTTTGCTGCTTGTTGTTTGTTGCCTTCGAGGGTATCACGGGTCGATATGCTGAGTCCATTCGTCACATTCGTGCGGGAACACGTCTTCTATCCTCACCAAGTCTGGTGACGAACGCATATGAAGCAAGGATAGCCAGCAAACTTCTAGATATGTTTTCAAGTCTAGGATGCGAAGCTTCAGCCTTTATAGAAGACACCATTATCCCCGACATACGAACAGGATACTTCGCGCTTTTGTCCAGCGACGACGTGTCCGAAACACCTTTCACAGATCTCGACGAGGCGGCCAGCGCGCTACGAAGACTAGATGTTGAGACCGTGGAGGTAATGGCTGAAATGACTTCCGAAGAGGGATGTGGCTCTCCAGGGAGTACCTTCTTCAGAGATATGGATGTGGTCACAAAAGCACGCATCGAAGCTTCATGGAACCGACTAGACCAGAAATTCAACCACTGGAGTAAGCGATTCGACATGACCAAGAACTATATTTCCATGTGGGAATACCAAGAGTGGACATCACCACAGCTGCTGTACCTCAACATGCAGCAGGCGTTTTGGAGGATGAGCATGTCACTCGAACTGGAAGACGATTCCGAACCGGACCCAGAGACAGTGGAAACGTATCTAACTGCAGCAGAGGCATTCGCACATCGACTTATCGTCCCTGGCCAAAGAACCTTCTCCCTAGACGGTGATTTGATCTCCAGCTTATCCTTCTTATTGTGGTGCTGCACCGAACCACACCAAGTTGAGCGCGCACTGAATCTCCTAAGGAATCTAAATAGAAGAGAAGGAATTTGGGACAGCAGAGACTTGGCAGAAATGCATGAAGCGGCAATGGCAATGGGCGATCCAAAGATATGGTACGAGAAGGATATTCCTGGTGGTGTACCTGGTTTCATGGCAGAGCTGGCAAAAATGAATGCGAGATATGGACTGAACATGCCGCGGTCCGCATTGTTGGTTGAAAGTTATGACAGTGAATAGATGAGCTATTTGTTAGGGGTACAGAATTTTACAGTAGCTAATGATAAAGAATTAATCAAGTGCTCGAGATGGGCTCAGTTTGAAGTTGGCATTCCAGCGAACACTCATTCGCAGAATAACGAAAAGATCAGGATCGGGGTCAGAACTAGGAATTCTAGTGACTTGGGGCCCATTGATCGATATGAATTTCATATTCACACTCTTGGTGATGTTGAAGGTTTGGAATCTTATCATGTTCCGCGTCATGTGTCTCAGCCCGCTACGTCATCAGCTAGCGATCGACACTACGCCTGTAAGCCATAAGAGAGGGGGTTCCCGCTGATCATAAGTTCATATGTGAGTCCAAACCGCATTATAGAATAATTACAAGCAATCCATCATCGAATTCATCATGTCCTTCCGCGAGAGTGCCTCAGAATCAGAAGATGGCGAGGAGATGACCTTCCTCGAGAGTGCTCTAGAAGCAGAAGATGTCGAAGAGTTGCGCGAGATCTACGACGATTGGGCCGACACCTACAACGAAGATGTCGAAAATGAAGGATACGTGGCTCCCCAATTGGCTGCTAAGATGTTAGTTGAGCATCTCAGTTCTCGGATGGAAGTCTCGGAGGCAGAGATCTTTGACGCCGGATGTGGAACTGGCCTCGTTGGTCAAGAACTAAGCAAGCTCAGCGTAAAAACCATCGACGGATGCGATATCAGTGATAGAATGCGTGATATCGCTAAAGTAACAGGCGCTTACAGATCCCTTTCCTCGATCGACCTCAACGGCTTCGCTACGCTACCTGATTTGAAATATGACGCCGTGATCTGTGTCGGCACTATGACACAAGGACACGTCGCGCGAGAAGCCTTTCTAGACCTGTACCGACTCACAAAACACAAGGGCCTTATACTCGTCACGATTCGAGACTCGGTATGGGAGAAAAACGGTTACGAAGGTTATGTTGAACACATGGTTAGAACCCGGATGGTCAATATTATCAGCAATCCGAAAAAGACTCAGAGGATTGCGGCTGGAGTGAAAGCTCACTTTATTGTCCTTGAGAGCCTGTCTGATGAATATACAATGTCGGAGGATCTTCAAGAAGAACAGATGAAAGAGATGTATGTCCCCGTTGGTACCGTCCCAGATTGTAGCGCCAATGTTGCCTAACCTCGAAATCCTGGGGATATCACGGGCTCAAACTGTTACCGCGCTCTGATTAAACTCTGCAGGCATTGGTTTAGGTTAGACACAGGTCTTGGCCAGTCGTCTATAGCAAAAAACCTCTTATCATTATTGTTATGATGGTGATGGTAATGGTGATATAGAGCTACCGACGGTACTTAATCTAGTCTTAATGTTGTATAGCCTATCATATTACCTTTAGCCTTGAGAAAGGTAAACATCTGCATTGGTGATCTTGAATCTGTTGTTTTGTCAAGGATGATTTTGCGTATATTGACTATGAACATGCTCTTGTCAAAAGACGAATAGATCCTGCTTGTAAAACCGAAGCCAATCTTGGTAAGTCCAAAGGATTTTGGCAAATTCCCTTGATCCTGCAGGATGATTGATAACTTTTCTCGGATACTATTCCTGGGAATAGAGCGACCCTGTTATCAAATGAGTCATCCGGGATTTCCTGATTAGGAAGGTGGTGATCAGCATCATTGCCGTATAGCCGCGCCATCGTAGCTCTGATCTTTGAGCTATTGGCATTGAGTCATTGGAGAGTACAGACTGGTGATTGTATATAAACGTTAGAAGCATGCCGAAAGACCACTCCATAGCCACCTCCCATCACCTATTTGTCATGATGAACGCCGAAAGCATTGCAAATGCGTACTGCTCAGAAAGGCTCATCTACCGAGCCTTAGAGAACAATGACAAAGACATAGACTACCTTTTCAAATCTCACGAAAGTGACCCTCTCAACGCTGTTTTAGCAGGGCCCTCTCTCATCCGCCCCAAAAACAGGAAAAGCGCAGAAGACCTCATGGAAAAGCTGCAAAAATGCACTTTCTGTGTGATGGTCTGCCTCTCGCCATCCGAAGCTAAAGCTCAAGGCATCGAATCATCGGACCCCGTACCCATTGGCTTTGTCCTTCTAGGCTGGGGTGGTACCCCAGATGCCCACAAGCATCACAGACAGACATCCCTAGGCATAAACCTCAGCACCCCATACAATAACAAAGGTTATGGAAGTGAAGCCATTAATTGGGCGCTGGACTGGGCGTTTAGGTTTGGCGGATATCACCGTGTGGCTTTGGGTACCGTTGGGTTTAATACCCGGGCGCAGCATGTCTACACCAAGTTGGGTTTCAAAGAGGAGGGGAGGGAAAGGGAAGCGTACTATCTGGATCGCAAGTGGTATGATGTAATTAATTATGGCATGTTGGAGCAGGAGTGGGCTGCTTTGAGAGGAGTTGAGTGATACGCCAAGCGGCCTTTCATATGCAACGTTGAAGAGCTCTTCAATCTCCCTTCTTAATTACTACTACCAGAAAAGACTATAAATTCCACAGAAAACTGAAGTTTCCAACATTCCAATCTCATCCTGCTGTGCAAGATACTTCAGACACCGGTTTCCTTGATAATGCGATTCTCAGAGTCCTCAGCATACGCATCAACCTTGGTCTGTGCAAACTTTCTAGCAGATGTCTTGTTGGCGAAAAGGATATCAATCTCCTCAAAGGTTCGGCCCTGTATTAAGTTAGAAGATGTTTCACAAAAGTGGTCATAGATCGCTCACCTTGGTTTCAGGAAGACGGAAGTAAGCCCAGATAAAGGTTAAGAATGAAAGTCCAGCCCAAAAATACCCGACTTTGCCCTTCCAATCACCCTCAGTAGGGTTTATCATGTAAGGACCATAACTGTTGTTGAGAATCTGAGAGATGTAGTAGGCGATGCGAGCCAAGCAAATACTCTTGCTGCGAACATTCACAGCAGGGATCTCGCCGATGATAGCGTAGCAAACAGGCCCGATAGTCGCGTAAAAGACAATTTCCCAGATCAGAACAATACCAGCTTGGCCGAAGCTAACAGCCTGAGACTGAGGAACACTAGCCAAGATACCGATGAGAAGCATGAGGAGACCGCAGATACCACAAGACCAGACGTATAGAGTTCGGCGACCAATGCGGTAGATGAGAGCCCAAGAGATGATGACGCCAACAGATGCAAGACCGAGGGCACCAGTTGCAAACTTGAAGGAGTTCTTGGGATCGACACCAGCCTGGACGAAGAAGTAGGTCGGTGTACCACCAATGCCAACACCAGTGGTATTCTGCGCAACAAAGACAAGACTGACAATCTCAGTGCGGCGAAGGTTGATGCCCTTGAAGCAGTCAAGGTAGCTAGATCCACTGCTGTGTTCACTCTCGATCTTGTTGGTGTGAACAATCATAGCAAGCTGCTTATCGAGATCCTCGTCGGTCTTTTGACCCTTGGCGGAAATTCTTCGCAGGACGTTCTTCGCGTCATCAAGTCGGTTCTTTCGAGCAAGCCAGTATGGCGACTCGGGCGTGAACCACAGGATGATGAGAAGCGGGATAGGCCAGACCCATTGGATACCAAATGGAAGACGATATGCCCACTCGGTAGTGTTATCGGAGAAGCTGAAGAGCACACCAGCGGCGAGGAGCTGACCGAGAGCCCAGCAGAGACAAACGTAGTTAGCGAGATATCCGCGGAGAGCCATGGGGCAGATCTCGGATGCGTAAGCTGGGGCCATGGTTGCAAAGACACCCCAAGGCAGACCGCAGAGAACAGAACCGACGAGGAGCATGGGCAGGTTGTGGGCGAAGAAAGTGATGAAGATGAATGCGGTAATGGCTACAAGTGATGCAACCAAAGTGCGTCTGTATCCGAACCGCTGTGTAAGCCAGCCGTTCGCGAATGCGCCAATGATAGTTCCGACAGCCGTGGCATTGCCAAGACCAGACTGCCAAGGTCCAGAAATCTGATAACCGAGTTTATCTCCGTACCAGTCGCCGTACTTCTTCTGGAAGGCAGGCTGAGCCATAAGGTTGCCGATGAGGACGATGTCGTAGCCTTCCATGATGATAGAAGAAGAGAGGAGGAATGACCAGGTTATGGCGCCGGGGTAGGCCTTGCAGGCTTCCCAAAGTGACATGTTGCGATCAATGTCAGCGCCCTGTTGACCCTGAACATGACTCCAATCTTTCGAGTCGGAGACAATCTCGTCCTCGACATGATTGATACTGGGAGTCTTTTCAGCCGCCATGTTGAATTGAGTAAAGATGAGATTGAAATGATAAGATAACTCTTGATGAGCATGGGGAAGATCAAACTCAACTCCATGCGGCTTCACGACAGTTTAAGTATTAAACTCGATCTGATGATTCTCGACAGGGATTCACCCCATGGGGAACAGGGAAAAATTCCCAAAGGCCTGGGTCTTGTTTGCGGGGGAAGTTGAAGAACCAAACGCGCCAATCCTCGACTCTCTCCCACCGGACATCCCACCGGGGACCCCGCGGCGGGTTAGCCCATCTGGTGGCTTAAACACGCGACCTTGAGCATGAACTATAAACTAGGTACGTCGTAAGGAAACATCTCAGAGTAACCCTACCAATTACTGCATTGTTGGATTGACAAAATGCCTGAGGATTACATGTCCATGTTGCGAGGCCTGCCTGATGAGCAGGCCAAAGCCAAGGGCCCTGCCGTTGGTGTTGCTACTGTTGATGTGAGCATTACGACTGGCCCGCCTAAGCATCTTGCCTCTGGTATCCTGTATGGTATACCAGATAAGCCCGACCAGATACCTGACCATTTCTACAAAGACATTGGTTTCAATTACGGTCGTGGAGGAGGGTCTCAACTACCTAACACGAAGGGATACGCCGTCAGCTTCGAGGACTACAAGGTAAGCTCCGCCCTGAACGCAATTCTCCGTATACTGACCTTCTTACAGGCACGCTTTGCGTCAGCGTTGAGCAATTATAAAACATCCCGTAAGCACGGAGGAGAGTTCATCTACCTCCTTCCTGCAGTTTGGGGAGCTGATGGTGGTCAGTCTGAGAGGTTTGAGTATCCGGGTGACAACGGTGACTGGACACGTTGGGATGCCTTTCTTGATCAGACTCTTAAGGATGTCCAGGACTCGGAAATGAAGGATGGCCTTGTCATTGATATCTGGAATGAGCCTGACTTGAGCTTTTTCTGGGGTGCATCTAAGGAGCAGTGGCTTTCTTTATGGTCTCACACTTATAAGAAGGTCAAGTGAGTACGGTTTCATAACTATCATGGCAGGTATATGTACTAACTATACTGTAGGGAGGTATTTCCGTCAATGAGAATAGCAGGACCAAGTATATCCGCCATTCCCACAACAACTCATGAGTGGTGGACAGACTTCCTCACGGAGTGTATCAAGAATGACACTGTTCCTGATCAATGGTCATGGCATATGGAGAGCGGTAATGACTGCGATACCATGGCTGGATCAATGAAGTCTTTCCACGAGCTGCTCGCCAAGTTCGATATTCCGCTTGAGAAAGCGAAGGATGTCAACATTAATGAGTACGCTGTGTATGGCGAACAAGTTCCTTCGGCTGGCGCTTGGTGGATCGCTGGTCTTGAGCGTGAGAATGCTCATGGACTGAGAGGAAACTGGGCCATCGCAGGGGCACTGCATGATTTCCTCGCTGGTAAGTACTTTCGTGCCTGGAAAATACAGAAGGCTGACATGTGCAAGGCCTTCTCTGTAAGCCCAACGCTGCCAACGAAAGCTACGCCATCGAAGGTGAAGGATACTGGCCAACAGCCGAGTACCAGGTATACAAATACTACGGCAGCCAAATGACTGGTCAACGCGTCAAGACCACACCCACACCAGATAGCTTTCTTGACGTCTACGCAACAGTCGACGACAACGTTGTCCGTGTTCTAGCTGGAACGCGTTCCAGATCTGGCGACTGGGCTATCGAGTTGACGGGCTTGCCTGAGGATGGAGAAGTCAAAATCAGAACGTTGGCTTTCGTCGTGAAAGACGGGGACAAGTTCAAAAATGTCGATGGGCCGCAGGACTTGGGTGCCACGACGGACCATGTCAAGAATGGCTCTTTAAGACTGAGCATGAAGCATGAGGACAGCACAACGGCTTACGCATTTGAGGTCACGCTTCCGAAAAGGCAATGAAGCAAAAGTACTCGAACACATATGGGTATCTTCCGTCTTTACCATAGATAGCTCTCATCAATACAGGTGCACTCATCCAAGAGCACTCAGCAGATCCAAATACTCTCTGCTACGTCCCCATGCCAGTGATACTGACTCAAGGATCTTTTTGCCCTCTTTCAGAATCCTGGCTGGCGCTTCAGAGGCATAGATATCTCCAACACCACTGATATATGCCTTCAATACACCAGCTCTAACAAATAGCTGTACCATCTCGTCGTCGTTAGGCCGATCCAACCTGATAAAGGTCGGGCTATCATCATCGGAGTATGCTTTGCCGTGGTCCGGTGAAGCATGGCGGGTAACGCTTCCACTTCGCTCTTCGCCAGAGGATCTTCTGGGCTTAGAAGAGTACACGCTGTAGGCCCATAGTGTAAGGATGGCCCAGAATACACAGGGCGGCTCATAGAAAGCCATCTTCGAATAGCGGCGAATATGCCAGAGGAAACAGCCACAGTGCAATGCGGCAAGACGTGCTTTCGACTAGGCTTTTGTTAGCATTTTACTCTTGACCAATGCTCATCGACTTACCACATCCTGCTGAGCCCACTGCGAAATCTCCCGTTCAGCTTGTAACGCCTTTTGCTGATTGGATGCTACCTTCCTCTCACTCTCCGGCGCTTTCAGATAATTTGCCAGAGTCATCAGCATCGTCCTGGGTACAAGGAGTACAACCCTTGAGAAATGTAGGTGAAGCACGGTAGGATGCTCAGCCCCCAGCAACGAGGCTATGGTTGCATTGGCTGCCCAGTGTAGCGTATCCACACAATCAAGCGCAGCGTTTCGCCAATTCGAGTCGGTGTTGAGCAGATTAGTATCTTCTGACTGACGTTCGGGGTTGTTCTGAGGCATCCATGATGAGAGTGGGCGCTTGAAGTAGGTATTAACGGCGGAGTATTCCTGGTAAACTGCGTGGAGAAGGCATATGCGGGAGAACTCTCCCAGATCAGATTTTGCGGTTCGGTCGCGAAAGATGGTATTGACAGCAGATAGAAGTGAGGGATTCTCTGAGATTTGTTAGTGACTGTCTATAGCTTATATTGGTAACTTACCTTCGACGCGTCGGTATACTTTAGACCAGTCTAATGAGCAGGTCTGGGACCATAGTCCATCATGAGGCAGTTCAATATCTTGTACATCGAAAGTAGAGGCGTGGTGATCATCGAAGAAGTAGCAACCCATCCGGTCTAATAGCTGTGAGGAAGTTAGTTTAAGCCGTCGCGTGTATGGTAGCCTGATACATACCCATATGAAGTAACAAAGTCTCTTCAAGGTTTCGTCTTCAACCCAAGCCTTCCATTCCTGATGGATATTCGTCTCCCGCTGGTTGAGACGAGCTTTCACGTCGCTTGCCACTTGTGTATGAGAGCGTCGGTAGAGGTTGATGACCTTGTGTAGATCACCTACTCGTTGATAGCCGATGTGCCGAGACTTACTTGTGCTGTAATATAGTAGTCCTACTTGACTCAGAACAAGAGCCTGTGCCAGCGCAATGTCCATTTCCGAGTTCTCCAACTGCAAGTGGACAACGAGCACTCTCCTCAAGAACTCTTGGAAAGGTAAAACACAATCATTAATGTCGTCGGTGGCAGAGTATTGACTTCCCACGGCACAAATCGCTAGGACCAGTACCCAGTTTGCGTTGAGATCCGTCGTGTTTGGATGCACTAGCGGGAATATCGGGTTGAAATGTTCGAAGAAGAGCTTTATACAATAATCCATGATTGCCAAGGGAGGAAAGTCAGAAGACGTAAACTCGTTCCCAAAGATACTGGCTTCCAGACATGTATTCTCAAAAGAGTCATATATCTTGGCGTAAGTTGCTTGTGTTAGTGCAAAGTCTCGAACGCCATCGGTGGCCTCGATAGTTATGTGATCCAAGTCAGGAAACTCCCAGGTGTTGCTCTGGTGATGGAGGCTCGGATCCAGGGAGACAGACCATAGCTTGGTACAGCCCACAACACCCAGCGGCGGGAATGATTGCCTTGATCGGTCCGTGCAAGGTCTTCGTGCGCCATTTGAGCTCGTGGCATACAGGTCCCCAGGTATTGTGCGATCCGATGACATGCTTAGTTGTGGTGAAGCAGCTGCGCCGTTCCCTTGAGATATAGACCCAACGGTGGATATAGTTTGTGGTGTGTTACCGAAGACAGGCATGTTCGACGTTGCTTGATTCAGAGTTGGCCCGTTTCCACATGAAGGTCGCAAGGATCCTGTTGAAGGTATACCGTTATCAAGACCGAGTATTGAGCAGTAGTTTGTTTCGATCTCGTTGTTGTACGGTAACCAGTTCATCGGAAAGTCCCAGTCGATATCGCATGGGCCAAGGTCATACTCGAAGGGCTGTGCCTGTTGCATTGCAGTATCTCCGCCATCTTCAAGATACGGACTCGACCGTGTGTTTGGATCTTCTTGAGGTGATATCGAAAGGTGCTGGTTGGATGGCACGCTGTGTGCGAGACCTACACTACCAGCCGATTGCACGAGTGACACGTTATCGGTCCTCGAGGGGGACACCATCGGTTGCTTGTCCGCGTTGTCTGGGTAAATGCAACTCAGTGATTTTGTGGAACATCTTCGACATGGTGTATCCCTGGTGCACTTCTCTCGTGCTTTGGCGCATTCTAAACACGCTCTGCGTCGAGTAGTATCGCGTCCCTCCGCGGCGGGTGCTGTAAGGTGGTCATGAATAGCGATATGCTTATGCAAGATATCACTATAACTGATTTAGAAGTTGTGACAGGTCATACAACATGGGTACCGTACCTGCGAGTGAAACCCTTATGGCAGATGTTGCATTCAAAGGGTTTATGAGTCTCGTGGACCTTTTGGTGCCGCCTAAGGTGCTCCTGTCGCTTGAAGCTACGAGGGCACTGCCCGCACTGGAATTTCTCCATTTTTGTGCAGTTGGAGACTCATTGGGGGCTTTCAACAAGTTCGAGGTGGCTGGGTGAAGCTTTGCATGTCACGTCGTGAGGGCAAATGTCAAGCAAGGAACTCGGATGAGATGAACCCCACTTCTCTCCTCATGGTCGAAAGCGGTTTAATGCGACTTCCTCCGAGGACGGTGTCGACGTTGATGAGAATCTATCAAAATATTTTATTTTCTGGAAGGCATACTCGAAGATGGAATCCCGTTTCCATAAGTTATCATTTAATTCACTGTGAATCTTGAACATAATTAAAACGTCAAGCAAACTTTGAACCCAGCTCATCGATCGGCGGTCCATACCGCGTTCCTTCCCTTCACCGCGACGCTAAATTAACCTCGGGTCCAGACTCTCCTAGCATGCCCGCTGACAAGATCTTAGCGGACCAATCAGCGTGGGCCACCGAAGAGGACACCCGTGGAGAACCAGAAGCCTGGAGACATGTTGACTATTGTAAAAGGAAAGGAAGAACTGGCCTACGTTGAAGATTTCATGGGATAGAGAGATGAAGTGAATGAAGGTTTACTTTCATTACATTGATTGCAGTCACCTTTTTCTTTGTCTGCTAATCATGATACTGTTTGTAGTGACAAGTTAAGTTTGTCGATGTTTTCATTTCATTGTGTCTTGGGGCACATGTAGAAGCACAGAGTTGTTTTGTAAACCAGCAGGACAGCCAACATGGAATGAAAGACTTATCACGAAAACTTGCAACTTACAAGATCAAAGCCAGAGCCTAGAGATTGACTTTCAGAGTGATTCGATGCCCATCTCCCACTTCAGTCCCAAAAGTCATCCACCTCAGGTCCGCTCCAGGGTAACCAACGACACCCGATGGGATGGAATGGGATGGGATAACCGGTGGGGTTTCCGCTTCCTCATCCCACCGCAACCCAGTAACGCCACAGAGAAAGCGACTCCATCAATGACCCGATAAGTACTCACAACCCAAAGTCCAGAATCCCATCATCGAATCACACTCACAATGTCTCATCCTCAGCTCGTTTTCCCCCACACTACCTTTGCCCCAGGCTCCATTCTCTACCGGCGCCGAAACACAGTCGCAAAGACAACCCTGCACACGCAGCTAGAACGACTGCGAGAGACAGGTCGATATGACTGCTTCAAGTTACAATGGCATGAGATCTATGATGATAAGTCTATGTGGCCTGTCCCGTTTCATCTCTTTTGGGACAGTGATATAGCGAAGTGGATTGAGGGTGCCTGTTACTTTCTGCAAGATGAGTTTGATGAGAAGATTGACAAGGCTGTTAGAGAGCTTGTCGAGATGATACGAGGGGCGCAGCAGGATGATGGATATCTGAATGTTCATTACACTGTTGTTGAACCGGGGAAGAGATGGACGAATTTGCAGGATATGCATGAGCTGTAAGTTCACTTTATGGTTGTGTCTTATCGGACTCTCCTATTAACGTTTCCCTCAGCTACAACGCAGGTCATCTTATCGAAGCTGCCATCGCACATCACCAATATTACAAGAACAACCTCCTTCTTGAACCCATCGAGAAATACGTCGCTCTCATCCATCGGACCTTCGGACCTGCCGACGATCAACTCCACGGCTACCCAGGCCACCCAGAGATCGAGCTCGCCCTCTTCCGCCTCTATCAAGCCACTGGAAACAAACAAGCCTACGATCTATCTCGATACTTCATCGAAGAGCGCGGCAATAAGGATGGTCAAGATGGAGAGCACTATTACGAATGGGAATCCAAGCAGCGCGGCCAGAATCTCTACCAACGACCGGATTCATACCCCGAGCATGCTTCTCACTGGTACTGTCAAGCTCATAAACCCATCCTTGAGCAAGAGACCGTGGAGGGCCACTCAGTGCGCGCAATGTACCTGCTCACTGCAGTAGCTGACATGGTCTGCATCAACGACCAATCTTTGCAAACTTCGTCGGACTGGAAGAATGCGCTCTACCGCCTGTGGAATAACATGATCGACAAAAAGATGTATCTCACCGGTGGGATAGGCGCCATCAAGCAGTGGGAGGGCTTCGGACGCGAATACTTCCTTCCTCAAAGCACAGACGAAGGAGGCTGCTATGCCGAAACGTGTGCTTCGATCGCCGTCATGATGCTTGCAGAGCGCCTTCTCCACATCGACCTTGACGGGCGATTTGCAGATGTTATGGAACTCTGCCTCTACAACAACGTCATGACCTCAATGAGTCTCGACGGCAAGGCTTTCACGTATGTAAACCAACTGGGCAGCTCAGAGACCGACAAGAGCGTTCGTGAAGAATGGTTCTGGTGTGCTTGCTGCCCGCCAAATGTCACACGTCTTTATGGCTCTTTGGGTGGATATCTCTGGGACTTCGGCAAGACCACCAACGGAGAAGCGTTCGTTAATGTGCATCTGTATACGAAAGCGACTCTGATGTTCGAAGTTGATGGGCAAGAAGTGACTCTTGAGCAGGATTCAGACTGGCCATGGGACGGAGTTGTCAAGTTTCGCCTCACAGTTCCCAAATCACTGACCACTACGATCAGACTTAGAATACCTGGGTGGTCTCAGAAGAAGTACCAGTTGAACCCTGAACCAAGCGAAGGAAGCATCGATCTGCAAAAGGGCTATCTAACCCTCGATTCATCCTACGTCGCAAAGAATCCAGAGTTCTCCCTAACGATCGGCAACTTTACACCGCGCTACATGGCTCCCCATCCGTACACCAACCAGCGAACACTGACCCTGGCTCGAGGCCCTCTAGTATACTGCATGGAAGATGCTGATAACACATGGGAAGATAATCACTTCAAGGATGTCGGGCTTAAGGCGACTGCTCCCATTGTAGAGGAGAAGAAGTCACTTGGAGAAGAGGAGTATGTTGCGCTGAAGACGTCTTGTTGGCGTCGATCGTTAAAGCCTGTAGAAGCTGGGGCAGCTCCTGGTTTGGTAGTCGATGGTGAGATAAATGCTGGAGTAGAAAAGGCAGCTGTCTTTGTGCCGTATTCCCTTAGGGCCAATCGAGGAGGAAATGGACACATGAGAGTTGGGTTGACACATGTATGAGTGCAAGTTACAGTTAGATGAGACTATCTCGAAGCAGTTACATGTAATCCATGCCCTCCTGTTCCGGTCTTATATCCTCAATAGCTGTAAACACTTGTCCGCTCTTCCCAACTCTGATTCCACCCCTTGATCATTATTGCGCGTCGAAATAAAGCCCCGCCTGTGTTCTTTCAGATCTTCCACGAACGGGAAGTAGAAAGCTCGAGACCGAAACAATGTGTCTTCGTCCCAAGCATGACATTTGGCAAACTTGGCCTCAATTTGAGGCACGAACCAAAATCTACCCTTGTGTCTCCGCCTTCCTGTATTCGTGCACTCTGGTTTCATCTCGCTGGGCAGCCCCCCTTTCCTGCCAAACCCCACATTCAGTTCTGGGTGTCCACCCAGTCAAGAAACTTGGGGCTCCTGGTATGCCGCTGTAACAGTCGATAGCCGAAAGTCTAATCTCGTGACTGAATTATGTGTGTAACTGCAGAAATACTCAGATCGAGTTGTAGAAGCTTTAGCAACGAGGGCTGGAAGAGGCCCGATGGCCAAGGTCTTCGACCAAGCGAGCAGATATGGCCTTGAAAGACTATGAATAGCTGGAATTAGACCTCGTCTCTGGTGAAATGGGCGATACTTACATCGAAGCCGAAAATGATCCCTGAGATCCTGCTGTTCGCTTGGGCATCCAGGCTGATCGTGTTGGAGAAGCATAGTAGACTCCGACGCTGTCCTGTCAATTTCCAAATCTTGTTATCCTGCATTTCCCTTGTTTGGATTGCGAGACCAAGTAAACCACCAGGTGATAGGAATGCTTGAGCATGCAACAAATCGTCTGATGCCTTGAGAGAAAGATGAGTTTCGGTAGCAGGCATAATATAACCCGCGAGCGATACGACCTCCCCAACATCTGTTCCATCT
This sequence comes from Fusarium caatingaense, assembly GCA_013624355.1. Classification (NCBI taxonomy): domain Eukaryota; kingdom Fungi; phylum Ascomycota; class Sordariomycetes; order Hypocreales; family Nectriaceae; genus Fusarium; species Fusarium caatingaense. Next base: position 105,369 of record JABKKP010000210.1, read on the forward strand.
TGGATGCGGACTCTGAGACCACACATGTACGTGGTAGAGTTGATGGTTATGGTAGAAATAGATAATCGGATCATATCAGCTCCCCAATGTTGGGGGTCGAGGCTGACATACTGTGAGATCTTGCGTCTCAATGGGTACATCGGTGAGGGAGCCTGGGCTTCCCGAGTAGCAACAAGACCTGGCAGCGAAGTAACTTCTTTGATGCTACCCATGCCTTGTATATCGTGATCCTGTTGAAGGAGGATCGTCATCAACGGACGCAGATCGCTGATGCAGTTCCAGACCCTGCGGCGGCTTCGCAAGTAACTAATTTGAGAAGGCCTTCGTACAGCATCTTTCACATAGTAGTACAGTCTTCTCCAGTCGGGTACCGTGGGTAGGGAGCCCGAGACCAGTGGGACGAAACCCATCTCGTGTTCAGCAGAGAAACGACTTGCCCAGAACTCTTGAGGGAGTTTGTATGGACTGCAAAGATTGGCAATGAGTTTTGAAGATAATCGGAAATTGCAAAGCGATGGAGAATCCAAGAATGAAACCAGATGATAGGTGAGTTCGCTGGGTAACTGTGAGAAAGCATTCAGCCGGGATTGAGCAGACACTGGAAGTTGGCCGGTGGAGTAAGGAAGGGTACCCCTACTAGGTATTGTAAGGTTCAACTCTATGTTGGGATCCGCGTCGAAGTAATCGAATTCATGTGGTTGCCTCCCGTAGCGATTGATACCAAGCCAATCTCTGCCCTGAGGAAAATCAATCACAAGGTCATAGAGAGCTTGGGCGATTCTGTTTTTCTCGTGTCGAACAGCCGTGAATCGATACATGTGATCTAAAAGTATAGACCAACAAGAGTCATGGAACGCGACAACTCGATTTATAGAGAATTGTTCGGTTCCAGAGAAGCGAGGATATCGTTCTAGCTCATCCTCAGAAGCTTCACAAAGATTGTCTCGACCTGAGCAGTCTGGATCTTTGAACACGAAGTAGTCCATGGGGTATTGGCGTCCACATCCGGAGACACTAACCGTCGAGTCTCCCGGTTGGCGACGAGCTTGAAGAATTCTGATCAGCATAGATAATGTGATGGATTTGGACAAATTACCTATACGAAGCACGACCGCCCAACTTTGGTCACCCCCATACCAGGCGAAGGTACCTCCACAGATAACGCAGTCCTCCGACATCGAAAGTTCTTGTTTCGTCTTGTTGATGAGAATCGATGTTGAGATGAGAGGAGATGAGAGGAAATGCTACGGGTGAGCTTGGATTATGTGCGCGTTGTAGGTGTGCCCCACTTACGAAGTCCTCCACTGCTTCTGCCTTTCTTTGTCCGCCAAAGGATGCGAGGGGGCAAGGCAGCAACTCGGTTACAGGGGCTAGGAGCGTCTCGTACTACAGTTGTGATTGACGAATTCATGTCAGGAGTTAGTAGCCCGAGACTGTCTGTCAAGGTCCTGTGATTTCGAGGTCACTCTCATATTATGGAACCTTGCTCCCTGTGGAATCATGTAGGTAACGCTCATATCTTTTCTTTGCTAAACAAAAGGTTGAATCTGGTCACAGACACTTCCTTGATCGCTTCCCCGTGGATCTTCCCTTTTTCTTACACCAACATCAACCACACAACATCCCAAACGAAAACGGTCATACACAACGACAACTCTACTGACCGAAGCCCTTCCCAACAACTCTGCTCATGACAGGGCTACATCGACTTGCTTCGAAGGAAACATATACGACGTCAACCCAAGGTTACTAGACAGATCCAATCTTCTATGAGGAAGCTTTAGGCCTTACGACGGGCACCCTTGGTAACTTGCACTTGTGGCCCAACATCAGCCATACATATTCTGGTTTATTCCACTAACAAAAGCCTTCGATGGAAAATAGATAGATTGATATATCTACATGACGAAACGTCCATAAGCCTCGTTCCTAAGCATGATCCTATGCGGAAAGGGCTTCACCCTAGCGATAACACCCGGCAGTTGCTCATACGTAACATCAATCTCCTTCCCTTCCTCGTCAACCGCCTTTGCAATGGTGAAAACAGCTAAGGTTTGCGCAATAGCCAAGAACATTGTTTGCTCAGCAATCCACTTCCCAGGACATGCTCTACGCCCGAATCCAAACACTACATCCGACGGCAAAGGCTCGTTATACGGCTCAGAGTACCTCTCGGGTTTGAACTCCATCGGGTCGTGGTAAACTTCGGGATCGTGCGAGATAGATGATACTGCTGGGAACAAAAGAGTGTTTTTAGGAATAAAGAAGCCGTTGTAGGTGTCGTCCTCAGTCGTCATGTGTGGGAAGCCCATAGGTGCTAGAGTATGCCAGCGAAGTGCTTCTTGGATGATGGCGTTGATGTAGGGAAGATTCGCTTTGTCGGAGAAAGAAGGTAGACGAGAGTCTCCCACAACACGATCGATTTCTTCTTGTGCTTGCTTCTGTACGTCGGGGTAGATGACCATAGCTGCGAAAAAGGAGAGTAGCGTTGCACCAGTGGTGTCCGTGCCAGCATTCATCATGGAAGCCGCTGTCCATTGAATCACGCTCTCCTCTTCAGGGTCAATCTTGCGGTGGATATCTTTGACCAAACCAGCGACGTATGAGACATCATCGTTACCTCGCGCCATCTGATCCCTGACATGGTCATAGGGATCTTTGACGTTCTGTAGTAAATGCTCTCGGTAGACACTGGCTGTCTTCTTGAACCCTGCACCAGGCATCCACTCGGGGAGATACTTGAGCCAAGGTATCAAGTCTACTATCCACGCGCCTGGACTGGTTGAGTGGGAGAACTCTTTCATTACTGTGTTGGCCATGGAGACGATGTGATCGTTCTTGCTGGGGTCCGTCTCGTAGTTATAGAGGATGCGGAGCATGATAGAGCCAGAAACCCTAAGTGATGGTCAGATACTGTATTTATGGTGTAGGGGGTGACTTACTGGTTCAGATGCTCGGGTAGGTTCTTACTGTCTGGGTCTTGATAGATGCGCTTCAGTAGTCGTAGAATCTCGAGTTCCTGGATGGGCTCGAATCGACCGATAGACTTGCTGCGGACTTGTGTCGCTGTGAGCTTTCGATGTAACTTAAACGTGCGATCGTAGGGCATCATGCCCATGATACTATCGTATCCGACCCTAGATGGAGATAAAGGTCAGTGATGGAAAGGAATTGGTAGCGCCAATACATACACATCACCTGCAAAGGTCAACTTGGGTCTCGACGAGCTCTTCATTGCACGGGCTTCTAGGAGGTTCATCACAACCTCTTTGTCGTGCAGAATAACAAACAGTTGACCCAGTACTGAAACGGAAGAAATCGGCCCATACTTGTCGCCATGTTTCTGCCAATGTTTCCACTCGACTGTCCCTGGAGGAGGAAGATCTAGTACATTGCCAAGAAGAGGCAAGCCTCTGGGACCTGGTGGTAATGGACCTTTGCTGCGCTGTTGGATGTGTCTGAAGATGAAGTAGACGAGCAGGGCGACGGCGCCGGTGTATAGGATGGAGGAAACGTTCATGGTGATGGATATCTGCAAAGAAGAGAAAGTTTGAAAAGTTCATCCTGACAGAGGGAAAGGTTGACATACTTATAGATAATAATTCAAACCGGGGACATGCCGAAACGGTCAATATCAAATCTGACGTTCTGCACCATCTTCAAGATCTCATCCCGGTCATCGTGAGGATTGCGGGGCCTTGCGCACTCGGGAGTGTCTGATTGGTCGCTTAGACATTGATCAATGTTACACTATTGCCTTTCTGGGTCTTGAGTAGAGGACCAATATTTATCCGACCCGCCGGCTCGACGTGAGACATGATGGATTATCAGCATTCACTCCATACTTACATTGATTCTCTTGAGGGTGCGTTCTCAATCCTCTCAACACTCTTTCTATCATCTAAGAAAGGTTTGTTGAGCGAATTGGTGAAGAACAGCCATTGTCGCCAGCACAGAGCTCTTGAGTGACAGCAAAGGCAGCAAACAGCAAAAGGCAAATATCTTGAAAGCAAACAGGTCTGTATACAGCAAGTGACAATAGATTCTCATACAAACTCAAAGCAACAAATCTATAGTGTATCTGCGAGCCGTGTATTCCGATCCGATCTCTCTCTATGTATCAAATCAAGTTCCAACAAAACCGGCCTTATGCGTTGATATTTACCAGTATCCCAACCGCAGACAACCTTCGAAGAAAGATATCAGCAACAAAATTCAAATCGAGTACAGCAAGAGTTTGAGACAGCATTCAACACTCTTCAGTTACCCGACCCTCTCCATCGAACATAAGTGTCAGCACATGGCCCGCCGAAGCTCGTTCGAAAGGATCCGGGTCAAGCATTCGCCCCAGCATGCGAGACCATGAGCGAGAGATGGCATGAAATATCGTTTCGACAATCAGTTCCTCATCATCATTTTCCACGAGGCTCAGGTGGAAGATCTCGCAAAAAGACATAGCGAATCCCCAGACATCGATGCGAGTTGTATGGGGTCGGCTCCAGGTCAGCACGTTACGCACCTCTGGTGCCATGTACCCTTGGGTTCCGGAGAAAACTCTTTTGTGAGGCGCAACTGTCGAGATGCCAAAGTCGGCGAGTCGGTAGTGATAGGAACCATTGATACGTCGGTACAAGATGTTCTTTGGCTTGATGTCGCGGTGAATAATGTTGTTCGAAACGAGATAGTCGAGAGCCTGTAGCATCTGGTGCATCAGAGGTCGACTGACAGTGTTTCCATCCTGAAGTAGCTGGTGAGGTCGGGCGAACTCGCCAGTCGATGAAAGTGAATCTAGGTCGCCATCTTGCAACTCCATAACAAGATTAAAGCGATGAACCAGGATTTCGACCTGGAGAAACTCAATGATATGAGGCTGCGGAAGTTAGTTCTCGACTTTGAGAAAGATTTTGAGCAAGCTCACATGTTTCAGATCGGTGGTCATCTCCTTTCGTGCTTCACCCTTCTCTCGAAAGACTCGAGGAATACCATCCACGACTTGCTTGACCGCAACAAATTGCCCGGTGTATGCGTCGACACATTTAGCGACGCGCGTACGCATCGATTGATTTGTAGCAAGTGCTCCCTGCATCAAGAACCGCTTTTCAGGGCGTTCATCTCCAGGCCCTTCCAAACGTTTAGCCGGTGGGAAACTCTCGAGTGTCTGGACCTGCCCAATCCTAGTCGTCAAGCTCTTCCAAGCTCTCAAATCTACCGGGTTTGTCATGCGCCATGTCAACGCAAACTCATGACTGTTGGGCCGGCCAAAGGTGATCGTGATGTTGCTGGCGGCAGGAGTGAGTACCAGGGCCTCGAAGCAGTCAAACTCGCTGCTTTCACCATCTCTCCCGACCATGGACACAGAGCAAGTGTGGCTCGGAGAGCGATCAACCAGCATAATCTGGCCAGTTTCTTCGTGCAATTCGAAGGAAATCTGGATGTTAGCAACGAAGTTGCCAAAACGGAACGCGAAGTTGTTGCTTGCTGGTACGATTGTTGTAGAGCTTTTAGAATAATTTTTGATTAGGTAGTACAGAGAAGATCTTGGAAACCTTTAGATGGGATCAGATATAATTATAATTTTTTGAAATTCTAAGAATCTGCCAGGTGCTCATCATTGTTTCAAATTTCCCTTCCCTGGTTTCACAAGCCTTTACACCTGCCAGGCACATAAAGCCGTCGCACCTTTTCTTTGTGACCATCGTGATATTCGATGCTTCTTTACTGAACCTTTGTTTTATTTCAAGGGCCTACTGATTTTCTAGAACCTGAACAATCACTTTATGAAGCCACAGTTCCTCAACTTCACACAAGCTGTAAAGGCACGACAGCCCCATCTTTCGGAAGCCAATCCGCGAACAAAGGCGACAGATATACATAGTGTCTAGTCTGAAACTATCAAGATAGCGCAGCCCCTTTCGTCTTTGTAGGCGCAGGAACTTAGGGATAAAGTGATCTATCACTGACCTGGGTATACTAAAACATAGAACAAAGCCGACAGTCAGTCGCCATGACTTATCAGAAATATCTCCAACTGGTCCTTTTTCCTAGAAGGTTACCAGACAGCAAACAGGATTGAACATTTTCTTGGCCTTTCTGCTCATTCATTGCCTTTGACTGTTTCTTTTGTCTCATAGACTACAACCTTTGAGCCACAATGAGCCAAAATAATCCTCAAATCTCAAATTCTCACTATGTTCCTACAATACCCGTTCTCTTTGTGCTTCTTTCATATAGTTAACATACCTTGAGAGAATCTTGTTCTTACCTTCCTATCGCAAAAGAATGATCCTGTTTCAGCAACATATACCTTGTCTCCATCTAAACCTCAGAGGTGAATTCGAACGCTTCAAAGGGCCCTGGGTGAATCAGCCCTAACCATGTTCGCCAGTGCATCAGCGCAATGAAATTGATTTGGTTCCATAGCACCCCTTCTCGACTAGCCAATGAGTAACTTCATGCTACCTAGGCAGTTTTAAGTCGTGATAAAAAGACCCTGGCTTTCTGGTTCTGGTGGGGGCCAGTAGTGCTGATTATCCTACCCCGTAGGACCGTAGGTATCCAAGACTCGCACTTAGCACCTGCTAGCGCCGAGCTTTAGGGACTTGAAAATCGCACTAATTAACACTGCCAATTTTCGCATCTCTCAGCCGTCTTATCCGCTGACTCAGTTTGCCATGGGTCCGTCGGTCATGGTTTAGTTTCTTGTATTTCAAATCATCCAGGCTCTGAGGCTCATACTGTTCAGGTGGGGATAACCTGGGCTGTGTTTGGCACATACGTCACAAACCCATTGACTACTGCAGATGAAGACAACAAAAGAAGTATTTTATTCACTCCAAGATATCAACCCATGCCATAGGGAGGCATAGAGGTGGGAACGGACATCCGTCTCACTTGCCAAGTTGCCATCTTTAACATGACTGGCTGACCATCTCCTATCCGTCTTAATGCAGTATCACCATCCGCCCTCCAAAAGAAAAGTGCCCTTAAGCTCCCAGGCCATTTCGCCCTCACCGTCAATCCTGAATTAGTGACTGGTAGGGCTGAGGTCATTCTAGTCATCTAGTTCCTTCGTGCAAACCTTGCTGATCTCTAACCCTTCCTGGTCGTTTAAGCGCTCCACGGGCCTATGATAGTGGATTCACGCCAGCGAGTTCCGAACATTAGTGGAAACTTCGTCCGACTTCCGTCGTCTTGCAAGGGTGTCGTCAGGGTGTCATGGGGAAGAATTGGCCGCCGATGGCAAGACGAAATGAATGGGCCACCTCAGGCGAGCGTAGAAGAGAACTTGGGCTGTTTATTTTGGCAGTCTAAGCCTCAGGAGCCAACTCTTCTGTTACCCACCCACCTGGGTGTCGGACCCTCTGGTCTGACGTGCAGAATTAAGATTAGCTGAGTGGGAAAGCAGTTCGAGTAGATAGTGATGTCAGGTTAGATCAGATCATCAGAAAGTAAAGGTATAAAAACCATCATGACTTCCTCCAACATAATCCCACTACCAACCCTCTTCGTCACATAACAATATGGCTACTACGAACGGCAACGCTGGCAAGATGCCTCAAAAGACCCGCGAGGTCAACAACCATCACATGGACTCAACAGTATGGAACGACGTAAAGTTCAGACCAGACGATATCGTCATTGCTACCTACTCCAAGTCAGGCACAACGGTATGCTCTCATCCTCCCCAAGTCCAAGAATAACTGATAACTAATGACTTTCTCTAGTGGGTGCAACAAATCGTCTCTCAGCTCATCCACGAAGGTGACCCGACCGTCCCAGCAGGTGCCCTCTCACCATGGGTTGACCTCCGCATTGTTCCTCGAGACGTCATGCTCGGCATGGTCGAAGGTCAGACGAACAGACGCTTCATGAAGACACATTTGCCCCTCGACGCTATGGTCTGGAAGCCCGAAGTCAAGTACATCTTCATCGCACGCGACGGTCGTGATATGGTCTGGAGTATGCACAACCACTTCTATACCGCCACGCCAGCCTTTTACAGCTTTTTCGAAAACACCAGTTTCGACGGACCGGGCCCCCAACGACCTTCCGAGAATCCCAGAGACATGCTCATTGATCTTGTCGAGGATGACACGCGTCCTTCCATCTGCTGGCCATTCTGGAGCCACATCCGAGGATGGTGGGACGCGCGCCACCAGCCCAACATGATGCTCATCCACTTCAATGATCTTAAGAAGGATCTTAATGGCGAGATTCGCAAGATTGCCAAGTTTCTTGAGACGCCTGATATGCCCGAGGACAAGTTCAAGGAGGTTGTCGAGCATTGCACTTTCGCTTGGATGAAGGAGCATGCTGCTCTTGCGTCGCCACCTCAGGCTGAGATCGCATGGAAGAATGGCGCGCAAGACTTTGTGTACAAGGGATCGAATGGACGCTGGAAGGATGTGCTATCTGAGGAGGATAACAAGAGGTACTTGGAGAAGGCGAAGGGGGAGCTTGGGGAGGAGTGTGCAAACTGGTTGCAGAATGGTGGCTCCTTTAATTGAGTGCCATGTTCCGAGGGTAGCTCATCTCTTCTTATGTAGATAATGTAAAGTCTCTTTATTAGTCTATGATTCTTATATTCCACGAGTTGATACTATCCAAGTGTCCAGTATGATGACTTATCCCTGCTGCCAAAAGACCGTCTTGTCACCGGCAATGCTCACCTTGTCGATCTCCCTCATCTCTGTATCGGTAAGCCTCCATCCAAGTGCCTCGATCGCACATTTTGCTTGCTCAACATTCCTGATCCCGACAACTGGCAGGACACCTTTGCTGATGTTATAATTCAGCGCTACCGCCGCAACACTCTTCCCTCGTCTCTCAGCAACGGTCTTTAACGTTTCCAATACCGGATCCAAGTACTCTATCTTGTAACTGCTGAATCGACGCGACTTGGGTGGCGGAGTATCCTTCCTGTACTTCCCCGCCAAGCGTCCCTGGGCGAGCGAGGAGTACGACTGAAAGATCATGCCGCTGTCCTGGCATTTCTTGATGTTGCCGCTTAGTTCGGGATATCGACGCAGGATGTTGAATTCGCACTGGTTCGTAGCGAGAGGAATGTTGAACTTGGCAAGCTCATCGTTGATCTTCTGGACGTCTTCGACATCGTAGTTGGCTACTCCGATACAGTGAGCTAAGCCTTGTTCCACGCATTGTGCCATGCCTTCCGCGATTTGAGCAACGCTTTGTGGATGAATAGGTCCATGCACAAGATAAATATCCACGTAATCGAGGCCCATGCGCTCAAGACTGCCCTTAAGACTCTTGATGGGCGCTTCAGAAGGATGAATAAAGTTGGCTGCCTTCAACGGTGTGCTGAAGTACTTCGTCTGAACGACGAAGCTATCGCGTGGCAAGTCCCTGACGAGTTCTCCGACAATCCTTTCGCTCTCTCCATCGCCGTACGCCTCAGCCGTGTCGATGAAGTTGATGCCTGCTTCGTATAGAGTTTTCCAAGCTCTGATGATATCCGGTAATTGAGTTTCGTTGTATTGCCAGGTGGGTTTGTCGCCCCATGACCAAGCTCCGACGCAGATGTTGGACGCCGAGACGGGCTTTTGCGCGGTCGGGAATTCGACGCGGGATTGGGCTGTTGGGCAGTAGGATGTAGGGAGAATGTTGTCGCCAGCGACTTCGGGATCAGCCCACTTTGGTTTGCTAGAGTGAAGTCCAGAGACAGCCGACATGCCTGCTGAGAGGCCAGTTTGTAGTACTGTGTCCATTGTGTAACTTGTGTCACCTGAAGGAATGCGTCAAGCATAGATGAGAAGGTCAAACCTTCAGGCCAAGGTATGTTTATATATATCAGCTAATTGTCTTGATGAATTGCTTATCATTCGATATCGCATTCCCATGGAGAGAGTGCTCCGATGATCAATTGACAGGCGTTGGGGGTTGACGCGACAGCAGGGGTTATTCAAGGTCATTATGACGCCGATCTGTACTCTTTGGGCAAGCTCATTTGTCGGTACACTGTAGATGTGTTTTGTTATGTGAGACTCAGGTTTTTCGATTTGCTTTTTGCCCAACCGATTAAAAGCTTACGATCGTATGACGCTCCGTTTTGTTCATACTAAGTGACAACTCAATACTAAGCAACAAGCCAACAAGCTACCTCTTTCACGTGTTTTGTATCTGTGACGTCACTGCCACGAATCGCCATGCCTAGTGAATTGTCATACCATCTTATTACAAATCAAACTTGTACTGTAACACGATTCCGGTATCGCGGGAGTTGATTTGGTTTGGGGAAACGACGCTTCGTTCGCCGTGTTCGACTCCGGAGTCAACCCAGTTGAGAGTTTGTTGAGTGGTGCTCTGGAACAAAATCTTTATTTTGCGATCATTTTCCCTCTGCGAGAAAGTAGTGATTTGAGTTGAAGCGACACGATGAACCCTTGTGGGTGTTGCGAGTAAGGAGGGTTGGTAATTGAGTATGTGTAGATGAAGATGGAGACAAACGTTGAAATGCAGATTGATAGTCCCTGTATATAGATAAGTCGCAGGACCTAGATTACTACGGCGACTCTGATGAACCCCTCTTCTGTCTTCTGCCAAAATCCAGCCAGCCACCACTCTCAGTCACCTATCAATCCTCGAGTTCAGCTGAAGCATGAATATGCGGTCTGCCAGTACATTCCATGCAAAGTTACAAACGGAAATGCTCTCTGTTCACGACCTTGACATTTCGAGGATAGGTCCAGTTTCGATTCGACAATCTAGCGCTAACCTGGCAGTATCAGGTTCTGAAGCCGACCATTGGTCATTGGTGAGTCAGGCTCGTCCGAAAGGTTGACGTGCGACACCGACGCCATAGTCCCTCAAGCTTAGAGTGACAGAAATGAAGAGCAAAAGAGTTCGATGTAAATAGCGGAAACATTTGACTAATTTCCTCTCTTTGTGTCCAGCCACCAATTCCACTGACGCTCTAGGGGCTGCCATTGGCTGACTCACTACCATTCCTCTCGTTCTCTCAAACTCCATCTCCTGTCGTTCCGCAAGTAGGAACTATTATAACAGCATAGCATATACTTTGGTGATAATGGGAAAACTGATTCTGTAGCATTCACTATCTAGGACCCAAGACCTTTAGAGCAGAGGTCGTTAGAGTTGTCTCTGCTCTGAAACTGTATATGACTCAGCCCTTTGTTGTTAATCTTCATTCTGGGATGCCAGCCCCGTGGGCTTTTCAAAGATCGAAAAACATGGTAATTCGGATATAGCCTCTCCTTGCCTTGATCCAGCCATCGTGCGCAGAACACGACTCAGAGAGAGTACAGCATTAGCCTACCTAGTACGTGGACATTCGTCGACTTGCAGTGTTCAGCAGATATAGTAGAATTCGTCATAGGTAAATCTCATTATTTGAATTTATCTTTCTCAAATTCCTTTGCTTCAGTCCTCTGTTCGTGGGAACAAACCTTTGTCTGGAAGGTCCACATTTTGCACATGATGATCTTTTTGCTCTTTTGTAGCTGTCACTGCAATGAACATAGCGAACATCCTTTTGCTCTTGGGAATAGTTGGCACTGGCATGAACACATACAGAACTAGAACAACCTCTGTATTCACCATTTGCCCTAGTTTAAGTATCTCGATCTCTGCTTCTTCAACCTCGAATCTTTCTTACCATCATCATCATCTTCTTCTTGCATACACTCAATCAACCACTACTTTCACAACAACACTCTACCTATTTCACCACACAAGCAACTCAGCTAAGTCAGCCAACATGTCTTCGCTTCGCTCTACCGCTTACCCCCTCGATGGCGAGATCATCGACATCGGCGGTTCCCTCATTGACCTCACTTTCGTCAACGACCAACTCCCCAAGGCCTTTGCTGGACAGGGCGATTTCCCCAAGGAAGTTGCATACACTACAGGAATGGAAAAGTGGAATGCCATCGCAGTCAAATCGTACCAGACTAAGGATGAGATGGCCATTATCAAGGCTACTGCCGACAAAGTGGTCCAGGGCCTCAAGTCCGGCACCCATATCATCGATCTCGGGGCCGCAAACAGTCGTAAGTTCATGCCTTATGTCCGCGCCTTCATCAATCAAGGTAAGGAATGTGTCTACGTCGCTCTTGACCTTTCCCACCCCTCTCTCGTCGAGCATCTCGCCAAGGCCAAGGCTGCCTTCCCTGAAGTGAAGTGCATTGGTCTCTGGGGGAGCTTCCAACAGGGTGATGTCTACTTTAAGCAGACTCGTCCTACTGCTCGGCTCTTCCTTTCTCTCGGTTCCATCTTTTTCAACGCCCCAGACGAAATGGCCAAGGATCGTTGCGTCGAATTCAAGGGCCATCTCACTGCTGATGACCGTCTGATTGTCGGCCAGGACAGTCCCGGCGCCGATGCCACCACTATCCACGCTGCCTACCTCACCAAGGAGTACGATGAGTTCTTCACTAACTACCTCCAGGGTCTCCAGGATCATGCTGGTATCAAGGGTGTTAACCCCCTGACTGATTGGGATGTCCGGAGCAGACTCAACAAGGCTATGCACTACTTCGATGTGACCGCTAAGAAGAACATGTACTGCCGTAAGTTCCGCATCAATGTCCCTGCTGGTACTGTTTACCAGATGTTCAAGTCCTGGAAGCGCCGTGAGGCCGAGATCCACGAGCTGACTATCTCTGTCGGCCTTGGTATTGAGACGCTTGGCAAGGCCCCGACCTCTGGCATGCGCCAGTACCTCATCAAGGCTTCCGACAAGTAAGTCAGTTATTCGGTGTGATGGTGCGATTCCTGTCGCCTTTGGCCCAACTTTTTGGGATGTATGAACAATTTTCTCGGCTTTTCGCCTGGAGAATACTTAGAGGCTGATCGCTAGATAGACTATTAGCGAAGGATAGAAACTTGAGTAGGCAAAAATGGTCAGATAGCTATCTTGTGAATAGAACACATTTCCCCAACTTGAACAGAACTCTGAAAGTGAAAAAGTGACCATAATCATGCTGCTTCCTACGTATGAGTCCCACTGATTTAAAACGCCAAAAGGTAAAGGTTTGAACCAGTTTAACTTATTCTCAAAGTCGTTCTGTCTAGGTCAAGCTTCAGAACGAAAGCTGTACAAAGACCAAAGGTTTCCGGAGTTACCCAGATCGAGACAACTGTTTCCATGCGCTGTCGGTGGGAGTAAGAACCAGGATTTGAGCATACGTGTATTTAAGCAGGTATACATGTATTGGAAATAAAAAGAATGACGGTGGACTGATCAATCAGCGGCTTGAACAGGAATATTTACACAGAGCATCAATTACAAAAAGGCAAAAACATACAACAGCGGGGATTCGCTGGTCGTCACCGACCCAACTACTAATCCGCCGGTTAGTGGCTTGACTATGGGAGAGCGGACGGGATCCCGTATTTTCCACTACCTTTGGTCGTATGTGCTTACTGGAGCTGTATTTTGTAAGTATATACCAACTATTCCACAACAGAAGTGCGGCTTCTCATTCAATCTTGTGACGTTCATCACGGCTCTTGTGAAAAAGCTCCCGCTAAGTCGCGAACAGGCCCTCGTTTCTCGATCCGGTTTTCTACTAGCTCCCACCAATGGCAGACTGTACGTACGAACGTGTGAAGTGATCGTTTATTTACCCTAATCTGGGCAACAGGAAAGTTCCCCTTATCTAGCGGCCCATCGTACAAGCATCATCGAGCCTATACCCTGAATCTTACTCAGACTGCCAATCTGACTTACCCCGCAATCATCAAGGATCAAGTCTGCGCACAGCCACTATTTGGAGTTGCGGTCACGGCTCCGCAGTCGAACAGGAAGGGATCGACCCTTACAGAAAAGGGTTGGCGGTTGATGCGGGGTTGTGAGAGGCAGGTGCCGATATGGTTGACAGAATAATAGAAGCAAATTGCTGTTTAGGAAGTTGACCTTTCTTGGCAAGTTTGGTTTGCCTGCCGGTAAGCTGCATAAGCTCAGAAATGCGTTACATCGTGGGTGTCTGTTCGCAGTCACATGTCAAGTTGCATTGAAGCCTTACAGCCATAAATAGTCTATTACTATGTTCAATTGAAGCTTAAAGAGCTTTCTAATTTTCCAAATCTATTGTGAAATACATACATCCATCATGCCTCTTGATGCACAAGCAACGGCCAAGGTCAAAGCGATAATCGACGATGCCTGCGCCGATCCAAAGACAGGTATACCCGGCACCACCATTGTAGCTGTGGATCGCAATGGCGAGATATTCGCTCACTCCTCAGGAACGAGGGGTATCGGAACGAATGAACCGATGACCTTGGACAATATCTTCTGGATCGCTTCCTGCACGAAGATGCTTGCAGGTATTGCCTGTATGCAACTCGTCGAGCAAGGGAAACTCAAACTTGACGATGGTGAACATTGTGAGGATATCCTACCGGAGCTGAAGACGATGAAAGTTCTGAAGCCTGATGGGAGTTTTGAGGAGAAGAAAAATCTGATTACTTTGCGAATGCTGTTGACGCATACTGCTGGCTTCGGGTATACCTTCTTCAATGAGCGGCTTCGAGAATGGACTCAACCAGCGGGTGTGGATGAGTTCTCCGGCAGGATTGAGGATCTCATCTCTCTGCCTCTTCTCTTCCAGCCCGGAGAAGGCTGGGAGTATGGCGTAGGTCACCGAATCCGTTTATTGAACAATTACTGACATGTTCAGACTGGTATCGATTGGGCAGGTTTAGCTGTTGAACGCACCAGCGGTCTGTCTCTGAACGATTATCTCCAGAAACATGTGTTCCAACCTCTTGATATTAAAAAGATGAGCATGTTCCCGGACAAGGCTATGCGTTCCAGGCTAGCCTATATGCACCAAAGAGAACAAGATGGAACACTCCGGGTTCGGGATCATCTGCAGCGCCTTCCTTTAGTTATCGATCCAGATAACAAAGAGGAAGTTGCTTCTATCTTCAACAGCGGTGGAGCTGGCATGTTTGCGCAGCCGCAAGAGTATGGAAGTACGTCAAATATGCAATAATGACTTCACGAGGAATATCGCTAATCTCAACAGAGATACTGAGTATGCTCCTGAACGGAGGAGCATGCCCAAAGACGGGAAACCGAGTTCTTCTTGAAGAAACGGTCGATCTCATGTTCAGTAACAGCATCGAGAAGTTTCCCAACTTTGCCCGTCAAGGTATTCCTGCAGCGAAACCTGATCTCACCAACCCAATCAAGGAGTTGTATCCCGTCGAGGGCGATCCCCCACAGGTATGTTCCTCTTCCATCTTCCAGATATTCGCTAACCTGTCAAAGGGCTGGGGATTGACCTTTATGCTCACCAATGGTGGTCCGTCTGGGCGGTCCAAGTCCACTGTCCAGTGGGCAGGACTCGCGAACTTATGGTGGTGGGCGGATCGTGAACATGGCATTGCTGGTATTGTGTGCACGCAAATCCTACCATTCGCCGATGGCAAGGTTTTGGGTCTTTGGGCAAATGTTGAGACTGAGATTTATAAGTCAATCCTGTAGCTAGAATTAGAGGCCACAGGCACGGCAAATTGATTACCGTAACTACCTATCCTGAAACCATCGTGACTCAGTACACCGTCTCTGAAAATCGACACACCAACTAAACCAAAATAGCAAAGAACGCGGGGAAGTTTTGCAAGCCCCAACATCGTCTAATCCGGGGATCCGGAACTAAAATGGTCGAAGTGGGGGACACAGAACTGGGGTAGAAATCAGGAACTGATAACTGGGCGGCCACCCACTCTTTTCTTTCTCGTGCATGTCTTCTCCCTACAATCCTGTCTTCAATCTTCATTAATAACTCATTAATATCTATATACCTCCAAGGCGGTCGACACAATGAAGAGACAGCAGTATGCATGCGACCAATGCAGAAGATCGAAGCGGGGTTGTGATGCGCCACAGCTGGAGTTGCCCAAGAACATGGATCCTCTTCGCGATGGCAAGATGATTGTCGGGGAGAAGCGTATGTCATGTCTCCGCACTCCGATTCGTTGGCTAACACGCTGCAGCACCACTAGTTCAATCATCGCCTTGCTCTTATTGCATCAAGACTAACAAGAAATGTACCATGAACTGGGCCTGGACTCAGATTCAGGTGTCGTACGCCCTGGCTGCTGCTGCTCGCGGTGAGGCGGGCATCGAGTGTATACTTCCTCAAAGACGCCAGTCATCAGAGAAGAGTCGCTCACCAACAGCCTCTGTGGGTGCAGATGATTCAAGCCTCGATGCAGAATCCACCGCGGCTTCCTATGTTTCTCAATCCCTCCCTCCCGTTTTCGAGTTCTCAGATATGGGCTCTGGGGTTCAAGATCTTAATGCCCCCTCGTTTCTAGGCGACTCTCTTGATACATTACCTTTCGATTTCAAACCCCACGACAGCGACCGACTAGATGCTAGCCTCTATGGACATGGTTTCAAAGACCTCAATCCACCATCGGACATCTTGTGCGAACCATTGGAGTTCTTCGACGAGCCACCAGCACAACCCTCACCAGACCAATTCGACGTGTTCTCACTTACACAACTTCCCGAGATCAACCTCAGCGAGCAATCTCTCATATCATCACCCAGCCCCAACGGAACGGTCAACGAAAACGAGACACACACAAGGGCAAAGCGTCGCCGTGTCTCCAATACTTGGAGCGACACCCAATACAGCTCGCTGTCATCATTCTCGGTCGACCAGTCCATGATGATGCGGTCGAACAACCAGTTAATATCGACAAATCTGTTGCAGATATACCACGACGTGCTGGAGCACAATCTTTCATGCTGGCTGAACGAGGTGACATGCCCGTTTGGAGGTTCCAAAGACCTTAATAAACCAAGCTCTTTCGCAGAATGGGGCTCATCATGGACGAATCGGGTCCTTCGACGGACTCTAAACCTTGATCGTGGGGCCCAGTCAGCACAGCTGGTTCATGTATCAAGACAGCGTGAATCGGCAGTTGCAAAGGCTCTTCACCTATCTATCATGGCCTTTGCAACACAGTGGGCTCAAGGATCACGTCGTCAGCGGGAGCGATATCCTTCCATGGCAGGGATGAACGACAACCCGCTGAATGAGTACATGGATGAAATGACAGAAGAATTTGATCGCCATCTTCAGCGGAACTTGTGGGATCAGGCTCGAAGAGCACTTGATGAAGTGGCTGACGTCGAATCATTTCGAGTTGTCTGCGCCGAGATGATCTTCGGGCTTACCCAGAAACCCCTCTCACCAGACGATTCGACATACGATGAGATAGGCTGTTCTACCGGTACTTATGATGCGGAAGCAATCACCGAGGAGATATCGGATATCATCGAGAACGATGGTCCACCAATCTACATGGAACGCGCAGCTCGGAAAATGCACACGTTGAAGTATCGTTATGATGCGGAGCGAAGGGGAATCACCAAGACCAGCAAAAAGAAGAGACCAGTAACTCTATCGTTAATGAGCACCGAAGACCAAAGCACAATTAGTCTCATTTACTGGCTTACGGTTATGTTCGACACGGTCAGCTCGTCCATGGCTGAGAGGCCCGTCGTTGTCGTCGATGCGAATAGTCAACACGACGATGCGCGTGGTGACACGGATTGGAACGTCCCGCTGTTCATACAAGATAGCTTGGACAAGCCTAAATTGGTTGTCCACTGGCCGTGTTCCTATGAGGAGGCCGCTGAAGCAGTGACTAGATCTGCGCCTGTCAAGGTTTTGATGTTTAGGCATGTTGCGTACCTTCAAACCGTGCTGAGACAGGGCGAGAGCGCAGAGAAGATTGAGGAAGTCATCGAGAGGTCTGTGCGAGTCTATCGCTATTGGAACATGACTCAGTAAGTCCGATTGCCCCTATTAGCACTGACCATACCTAACATTTGTAGTGGCACATTCTTCAGGGAGCTCCTCGAAAACTACGACTCCATCCCTGGGCGCATTCAGAGCTGGTTCCTCTGCATCTCCGCCCACATGCACCTCGGGGTCCTCCTCCTCGCCGATTTGATAGAACACATCGATACCAACTCTCTGGGCCTCCCAGAACAAAGCCAATCCCGTACAAATAGTAAATGGATTCTGCGCATTCGCGAGCGGAGTGCTAAAGAACTCTCCGACCTCGCGCGCGTAACAACACCCAGTGTACCGCTACCCAGCGAATTTCACCACGCTCTGAACGAGAGTATGATCTTGACTGAGCCTTGGACCATAATTCTGATACGTGCTTTCTCGAAGACGGCGATTTATTGGATGGGTGAGGCAAATGATTTGAAGGTGTTTGAGGATAGTGGGGAGGTGGGTGAGAAGTTGGCGCAGGCAGAGGAGTGCATTAGGGCGTTGTGGATTTTGGGTAAGAAGTCGGATAGCGCGAGACGATGTGCTGAGGTTTTATCTGGCGCAAAGAGGAAGTTCAAAATGTGAAGATAGACAGGGATTCTTAGATCACACATAGAATAATAATTATTCCCGGAAATGGAAGTTATGGTGAAGCCCGAGGTACATGTACCGAGTAGTTTCCGTTGTATTTCCTCAACAGCGTTCTTGAATCATTCGCTTCCCCAGATTTGTGGACGTCAGCCTCATCTTTCCCCATTCTAATTGGGTGTTTGCCCCAGAATAGGGGCCTCGTTGATCGCCATTTAACTCGGTATTAATGCCGCGGAAGCATACCGAGGTAAGCAGAGGACGGACAAGTACAAATTACTCTACGTCGCAATCATCTCTATTCTGCCTTAGTTTAGATCTTGGCTAGAGTTAAATCACTAAACCAATCTATCTTTGTTCATAATTTACTTGTCAGAATGGCGTTTCATCCTCCATCTTGGGCTCCCCAGCTCCCCAGTACGTACCCCTCCAAACTCAATTGAATGGTGCAAGCATCTAACAAAGACAGACATTCCCGACTCAATCAGTGTCGCGGACTTTATCAACACAAACAAGGCAGGCAGAAAAGACTTTTCCAGCTCAAGAAGCCCTTATACGTGCGGTGTAACCGGTCAATCGCGCTCTGCCGCCGAAGTCGCCCAACGCGTTGACTTTCTGGCGCGGGGTTTGGCAAAGAACGTCGCATTCGATGCTCACGATGGAACAGCTTGGGATAGAGTAGTAGCCATCTACGCTCTCAACACAGTGAGTAGCCCATTCCTGAATTTAATGATCTATGCTAACGAAATGATCAGATTGATTACATTCCGGTCACGCACGCCATTCATCGCGTAGATGGCATTGTTACGCCCGCTAGTTCAGCGCATTCGCCGTCTGAGCTAGAACACCAACTTCGATCATCCGGTGCGAAAGCGCTCTTCACTTGCGCGCCTCTCCTCGACACTGCCCTGAAAGCAGCCAAGGCTGTTGGAATCTCCGAAAAGCACATTTTTCTGCTTCCTCTGCCAGAGACGTCTCCAGATGCATCCTTCAAGTCAGTTGACGACCTCATCTCGGAGGGTCAGGATCTTCCACCTTTGTCGATCCCCGCATGGGTCCCAGGACAGGGTAAGAGGCAGGTCGCGTACCTTTGCTACTCAAGTGGCACGTCTGGTCTACCCGTAAGTAAACTCGTTCTCTTATTGGATCCCTGTCTGACACAATGTAGAAAGCAGTCATGATCTCTCACTACAACGTTATCGCATGCACCCTCATGATCCACACATACGAGACGAGCACCCGAAAACAAGATGGTATCGACACACAAGTCGCGCTCGGTTTACTCCCCTTCAGCCACATCTATGGTCTTGTCACAATCGCGCACATTGCGCAGTACCGAGGTGACGAGATAGTCGTTATGCAGCGCTTCCAGCTCGAACAACTGCTAGCTGCCATCCAGAAGTTCCGCATTGAGCAACTCAGTGTGGTACCACCCATCATTGTACAACTCCTGAGCAGTCAGGATATGTGTCGGAAGTATGATCTCAGCTCTGTGAGACTGATCTTCTCAGGCGCTGCGCCGTTGGGAAGTGAAACGATCCAGAAGCTGTTGGAGCTTTATCCCAAATGGCGAATCAGCCAAGGCTATGGTATGTCCCAGGCACCCAAACATCTAGCAATTGAAGTATACTAACAGTGAACAGGATTGACTGAATCCTCACCATCAGTCTTTCACACCAGCGAAGCAGACCCCCTCCTTGGCTCATCTGGGTCTTTACTCTCCGGTGCTATTGTCAAGATCATCGACCAGAACGGCAAGGAAGTCACAGATTACGAAACACCAGGCGAACTATACGTGCAAGGGCCAAACGTCGTGCTGGGCTACTTACACAATGAGAAGGCCAACGCCGAGACGTTTGTGTGGCGCGAGGATGGGCGCTGGTTAAGAACAGGCGATGAGGTACTCGTGAGGAAGTCAGAGCGCGGGTTCGAGCATTTCTTTGTGGTAGACCGCATCAAGGAACTTATTAAAGTCAAGGTAAGTCCATCCATAAACTGCGTCATTCAATCATACTAATTATTGCAGGGCCATCAAGTTGCGCCAGCGGAATTGGAGGCCCATCTTCTCGACCATCCCTACGTCTCCGACAGCGCAGTAATTGGCATTGTGGACGAGCGCGCAGGAGAAGTACCCCTGGCCTTTATCGTTAAGAGCAAGGAAGCACAGGGTGTCTCTGATGAAGACGTCGTGAAAGCAGTCCATAAGCATGTCGAGGAGCATAAGGCGAGGCACAAGTGGTTGAAGGGTGGTGTGAGAATACTGGATGTCGTTCCCAAGAGTCCTAGTGGGAAGATTCTGAGACGTATTCTGAAGGCGAAGGTCATTGCGGAGAAGCCGGTTGCGAAGCTTTAAGTGTGACTCTTGAGTCAATGTATATACCTCACTGTGCTCTTAAGAATATCCGCCCCCTGATAAATGCATTCGATCAATTGCGATAGCTCTATTTGTATGCCAAGTGACTGTCTCGTTCCACAGACCTCAACTATGAAGCGAGATGCGCCACGAGCCTTAGAGTGAATAAATAACATCAACAAGTCGATCTCTGGTGGCCAGTTGGTCGTAGTACCGCTCAGCGTCATCCCGACTCTGCTTGGAAGTCACACGTCGACTAACCACCATCACGAATTTTCGTTCCTCGTTTGGACTGTCAGACCGACCTGTTCTGGCTCCAATTCTCGAAGTCTTGCCTCACATCAGCACTAATTATGAAGGATTCCTGGCGAGTGATTAAAATTCGCGGCCACAATACGATAAATGTAACCACGATTCTACCTAATCTTCATTCTTCTGTACATGCACAATGGATTCTCAATCGAGCAGCTTCTTGTTCCAGATGTACTTGGACCTTCGCAGTGGAGTCTTCAACCTTTCCACAGCGTGGACCACAGCGGTTTTAGCGACGGTAGTGGCTCTGTCCCTACTGAATTACTTGTTGACCCCACGTCTCGACCCACGTGAACCGCCAACAGTCAAACCGACAATTCCATGGATAGGTCATATTGTCGGCATCATTCGTCACCAAGCAGATTACGGCAGAATCGTTCAGTTCGTCTCCTCCTTTCAAAATCACAGCTTTCCAAGCACTGACAACATCACCAGCAATGCGAACCCCAAGCACCCCATCGCGACGCTGCCCATGCTGAATGGCAAGCTCTACCTCGTCTTCGATCCCAGTCTTCTTCAATCCCTCCTCCGCAACAAAACCGCGTCGGCCGAACCTTTCTCGATCGACTACGCTAAGAAAACATTCGACCTGAAGCAGGAAGAGTTCCAGAAGATCAAGGCACCAGGCGTTTACGATGAATTCACTGAGGCGATACACACGAGCTTCCAGACTGCAAGTCTGCATCAGATGAATGTCCAGTTCTTGGGCTGCATCTCGGCGACGCTGGATTCTATGAGCAATGGAACGCTGCGCGCGCATGAAGACACCCATGGCAAAGAGAAGATCATAGATGGAGGTATACAGGTCGAGAATTTGTATCTTTGGTGTCGCGATGTTATGTCACTTGCTACTACCAAAGCTCTGTACGGCGACACCGATCCTTTCGCGTCCAAGCCATCACTGATCGAAGACATGTGGTAAGTCAAGCCAGCATCCCCTAATCAACATGATTGCTAACGGACGTTTACACAGGTGCTTCGAAGAATCGGTCCCGTACTTCCTGCTCTCCCTCTTCCCCTCGGTCACGATGCCAAAAGCCTACAAAGCGCGCTCCACCCTCCAAGCCGTCACTTGCAAATGGTACTCAGAAGACCACGACGTCACCGACCCCTCCGTATCGTCCATCGTCCGCAACCGCGCCGGCGCCCTCCGCAAAACTGGCCTCACTGGATTCGAGATTGGAAAGAT
This sequence comes from Fusarium caatingaense, assembly GCA_013624355.1. Classification (NCBI taxonomy): domain Eukaryota; kingdom Fungi; phylum Ascomycota; class Sordariomycetes; order Hypocreales; family Nectriaceae; genus Fusarium; species Fusarium caatingaense. The sequence goes on from JABKKP010000210.1 coordinate 127,603, forward strand.
TGAGGTTATTCTGCCTAACGTCGCGACGCTTAACGCCGTACCTACGCTGTACTGGCTTTTGCTCTATATCCTCGATCGACCCGAACTTCTCGCACGCATTCGAGCCGAAGCCGAGGCCGCAGCTGTGGTGGCGCATGATAATGGAAAGAAGACAGTTACGTTTGACATTGCAGAATTTGACACCAAGCTTCCTTTGCTTGTAAGCTGCTATCGTGAAACGATGCGGCTCGTCAATCAATCTGTCAGTATACGTCGCATATTAGAGGATATAAACGTCACGACACCCGAAGGAACAACGTATCTCCTACAGAAGGGTACAGACATGCAGCTTCCTGCTGGTGTGGCGCACTACGAGGAAAGTGTCTGGGGCTCAGACGTCAACACCTTCAACCCGGAGCGCTTTCTCCTGTCTTCCAAGCGTACCTCCGATGAGGAGCGGAGACGCAAAGCAGCGTACATACCCTTCGGTGGGGGACGCCACTTGTGCCCCGGTCGCAACTTTGCCTTCGCGGAGATCATTGGCTTTGCCTCTTCTCTGTTCCTTGGTTTCGACGTCGAGGCTACGGGTATGGCCTTTGGCGATATGAAGATGCTCGGTCCTCAGCTTGCGGGCGGTACGGTCCGCCCCGAGAAGTATGGCGCTGGGTTAGGTGCGAAGATCAAGAGAAGGCAAGGATGGGAAGACGTCAAATGGAGGTTTGAGTGTTAAGTCCAAACGATAGTGACATGGTTCTTTTTTATCGTGTTCGCTAATGCTAGTACAGAGAACCTCGGTTTCAACACCTATACAAACGTGAAAAGCCTTGTTTCCCTTACGTGAAATGCATATGAATGCCAATCCATATGCGTATGACATGCCCTAAAAAGATGTGTTCGTGTTCGCCATAATGCGCCTAATCCTCAAAAAGTCCTTGTTTCCCTTAAGTGAAATGCATATAAATGCCAATCCATATACGTATGACATGCCCTGAAAAGATGTGTGTTCGTGTTCGCCATAATGCGTTATCCTCGTATATTACATTCGTGTGTCGCATCGTTCATGTATTGAGTTTGGTGTCTTGTTGTGTCCTGTCTGACCAAGTCTCTCACGTTGGAGAGCCCTTGGTCGTGTTTCCATTCGTCTTTGGATCTGCGTTCTCGGCTGGATTTGCTCCTGGTGGTGGACCTTCAGGCGCAGTACCCCAAAATTCCATGGGCTGGTAGAGCACGCGTTGTGTAGGACTCACAAACCAGATGTCCTGGGGGGATTGGTTTTGGGACCGGATGGTGATCATGGACCGATGATCATGGTCCTGTGTAATAGGGCCTTGAGAAGCTGGCACCTGGAACGTTTCAATGTATTGAGGGTGACTGGGGTCAATGTCGCCTTGTGCGCACGAGGCTTCGGTACAGCAGCCGTCTTGTTGCTGTTGGCTGTCGTCCTTCTTTTGACGCTTGTTGGCTGCGGGCTTTTGACACATGATTGCAAAAAAGAGTAACTTGGCTTTGAACGATTTGGCTTGAACGATTTGTCTCGGCTTGTTCGTCCTGGGGAGTCGCTTCCTCATATACTTTTCCAGTCCTATGAGTCTTTGGCCTTCCCCGGTGAACCTAATCTATCGACTGCCCCGGTCAACAACATTAACGGATACAAGCATGCGTTCAAGCAGAAGCAATTCCTTCATCACAGACATGTATCCGTGCTAACCGTAACCGCGCGCATGCCCTAATTGCCTGCCCGCAAGATGTATGTCTCTGCCACCATTCGGCATGGAAGATTTCTGCTGATGTTTTTGACTGTAAGTGCATGCATCGCGGTCGAATACCCTTGGAGCTTGTGTAGCACAAGGCGTTGGTGGGGAGCACAATGCTGATTCGCTCCCTTGAGCCGTTATTCGTTGAGATCCTTCGGAGTTTAGGCCCTCAAGAGATGATTGGCATGGCAGACGCTGTTGGTTGTGCATTTTGCCTCTTGGCTTTGGGCAAGACAGAGAGAGGCCTGACATCCATGCAAGGATGGAGCTGGTACGGCATCGACGATGGAGAAATGTAAGGAGGGTCGACTCACGGTGAGGTTGCAGGTTGTTTATCAGTCGCTTTCCTGCGGTGTAACTACCTCAATTGAGGTGGCGAATGCTCGAATGGACAAATCAATTGTGCATGATCAACAGAAAATCCCATCTAACAATCTCGATAGACCCTCAACCTTTACAGACACAATGCTTTAGGGTAACGAACCAACCAAGTCAGACCATCAACACCAAAAAGTGGAAGCGAAAAGATCGCGTCGCGTTAGCACGATCCTCTTGTCTGTTTATTTCCTTTTTTTTTAGTACTGTACCCGCGACTCATGCATCGAATGATTTACCATATCCTAGACAACCTCTCCATGTGCGGGTGGCCAATATGCATGGTCACCTTTGCAATTTCTCCAGCTGCATGCTTCCCTTACTCTTTTGGTCTCTTCAACTCGACATCTTACAGGCTAGCCGGAGAGCGCCCGGTACAAAAGAAAATCTACCTGAGACAAACCTCGGGGCAAAGATGCAAGACGCTGCTTCTGGATTGTTTAATGTCAGCCTGATCCGAAGATCATCGGGGGAATAAATCTGACATGAGCTACAGTACCGCCAGAAACGCTGTATGTGTGCCATCCAGGTAGCTGGTATGTCTTCCCTGGAATAAACGGAAATCCCTGGTAGTCGGGATGTTTAGCTTGACTCGTCGTATTTGGTGCAATGAGCTTGGATTTTAACAAAAGTGACGGGGCTCGATTGAAGCTTGTGCAGGAAACCATGGCCATCATCAAGCGTGGTGTCTCCAGACTATCCGTACTGTACTGTACGTGCGACAAGACACGCGCCCAACAGCACTTGATTCCACGTTGAATATGATTGAAATGGCGGGGCACATTGCATTTGCATTGTAATTGCACTTTTCGATGCAACTCGCAATTTTTGCCCAATTCTGTCACACGATTCAGCCTTTGGCGTTTCGTGTTACACGAGATAATTACTATCTTACCTGCGTCGCCACAATGTCTTCGATGCAGGCGGCATTGCTTGAATGCGACAGGACGGTGTACGCAAAGGAATGTCAGATCATCAAACGGTCAACTGAAGCCCTAAGCCGACGCACTCTTATCATCTCGGGACCGATAAAATTAAAATTAACCCGCGTATAGATTTTCAGGAACGTCTCAAGCAGTACAGTACGGTACGGGGTAACCTTTGATCTGATAACGTTAGCCTTGAATGAATGTCAGTGTATGACCCGTCCTTAGAGCTGAAGATCTTCCCGCAGCCTTGGCTCTCGCTTTCGTTTATCCCAGCTGACGACAACTTCCAACCACTGAATCGGCGTCGGACAGTTTAAAAGACCGCTCTTTCATGATCGAAACGTCATCGTAGCGCAAACAACGCAATTAACATGTGGGAAAGCTCCCATCAATCCTGATGCTATTGAAACGTTGACTGTAAAGCTCTCGGAAGCGACGGAGAGTCTCTAGGGTAGCGGGAACATCCACCCAGTTAAGCTTAAAGTCTATGACGCGATAACTCCACCAAAAGCATCCTCTCAACATTTCGCCAAAGCCGTCGCTCTCAGAAAGTTGTCCGAAACGCCGATTGCGGTTGATCCAGTGTCGTCATAGATAAACCATTTACTAGAGAATGCCTTGTTTATTATAGAAAACATTGCCCAGAAAATAGAGATAGTTAGACAGTAATGAGATCGTAGGCCTGTCACAGTGTCTTCAGTTTCTTACAATGGCTGACGAGAGACCTACGCCTCGGGATGAGGACATCCCAGGTGGTTTCCCCGTGACGCCCAGTGTCAATTCATTGAGCCAGTTGACGCCCACTGTCGATACCGCCGATAAACTTGAGGCTGGCTTGGGAGCCCCAGCTCGTAATACAGGAGCCTCGACCTATGAGAGTGTCACTTCTGGGCAGGACAGTCGCAGTTACAGTGGTAACGGTAACGGTAACGAGAACCACCACAACGGCACTTCAGCGGCACTTGGCGCATCTGCCGCAGGGGCTGCTGCTGGGGGTTACTTGGCTGCACAGCACCACCAACACGAAGACAATAACGTTCCAGCACAAGAAACATCCGACTTTAATCGCGGAAATGCACCACCACTTTCTGGCCGACGCTCATCTTCGAGCACAATCCTTGCACCCCGCGACGCATCCACAGATGGAAAGCGAAAGAACAGCACCATCGTCAACGATGACTCCTCTTCCCCCGACGAGCCCGTCTTCGCACCCATAAAGTCCAACACGAACGAAAAGGAACACCCCGAAAAACCACCTCTTGAGAAGCGGCACCGCACTGAAGAGGATCTTTTCCGCGTCCTGTCGCGCCGCAAGACGAATGCGAGTACCCCGGCTGAGAAGGAAGATGAGCACGAAGACAATGAAGAGCTCGACAGACTCATGTCGCGCATCTTTGGCCAGAAGCGCCAGCAGCAGAGCGAGGAGGAAAAGACTCGCCATAGCGGTGTCATTTTCCGCGGATTGACTGTTCGTGGTGTTGGTCTGGGTTCCAGTCTCCAGCCTACCGTGGGTGACTTCTTCATGAGTCTCCCACGCAAGCTTGGCAAGCTGTTTACCCAAGGACCCAAGGCTGCTCTTGCGAAACCACCAGTTCGCGATCTCATCAGCAACTTTGATGGCTGCGTGCGACCTGGTGAACTTCTTCTTGTGCTCGGTCGTCCTGGAGCTGGATGCAGTACCTTCCTCAAGACCTTCTGTAACCAGCGTTCTGGTTTCGAGTCTGTCGAGGGAGATGTTACCTACGGTGGAACGGACGCTTCGACCATGGCCAAGGATTTCCGAGGCGAGATCATTTACAACCCAGAGGATGACTTGCATTATGCTACTTTGTCAGTCAAGCGAACCCTCACATTCGCCCTGCAGACTCGTACGCCTGGCAAGGAGTCTCGTCTCGAAGGTGAGACCCGACAGGACTACGTTCGCGAGTTCCTTCGAGTCGTTACCAAGCTCTTCTGGATCGAGCACACGCTCGGCACAAAAGTAGGCAATGAGTTCATTCGAGGTGTATCAGGCGGCGAACGCAAGCGTGTATCTATTGCAGAGGCAATGATCACTCGTGCTTCGGTCCAGGGATGGGATAACTCCAGTAAGGGCCTGGACGCCAGCACAGCTGTCGAGTACGTCAAGTCCATCCGCGCAATGACCAACATGGCCGACACTTCCACCGCTGTATCTCTTTACCAAGCCGGTGAAACTTTATACGACCTTGTCGACAAAGTCCTGCTGATTGACCAGGGCAAGTGTCTCTACTATGGTCGCTCTGAAGATGCGAAGAAGTACTTCCTCGATCTTGGCTTCGACTGCCCTGAGCGCTGGACCACCGCCGATTTCCTCACTTCGGTCACGGATGACCACGAGCGCAGTATCCGTAAGGGCTGGGAAAACCGTATCCCACGCACGCCTGAGGAGTTCTCCGATGCCTACCGCCGTAGTGAAGATTACCAGAATAACCTCCGCGACATTGAGGAGTTTGAGGGCGAGTTGCAGACTCTTGCCGAGGAGCGTCGCGCGCACGAGTCGGAGAAGAGCAAGAAGAAGAACTACGAGATTGCCTTCCACAAGCAGGTCATCGCCTGCACGCACCGCCAATTCCTCGTAATGTTCGGTGACAAAGCTTCTCTCTTCGGTAAATGGGGTGGTCTTCTGTTTCAAGGTCTCATCGTCGGTTCGCTTTTCTTCAATCTTCCTGATACAGCTGCTGGTGCATTCCCTCGTGGTGGTGCTCTGTTCTTCCTCCTCTTGTTCAACGCCCTTCTTGCCCTGGCTGAGCAGACCGCTGCGTTCGAGTCAAAGCCAATTCTTCTCAAGCACAAGTCCTTCTCCTTCTACCGGCCCGCGGCGTTTGCTATTGCGCAGACGGTGGTGGATGTACCGCTTGTGTTTATCCAGGTTATTATCTTCAACGTGCTTATCTACTTCATGGCGAACCTGGCTCGTACTGCGTCCCAGTTCTTCATCTCGTGTCTCATCCTGTGGCTTGTCACTATGGTGACCTACGCTTTCTTCCGTGCTATCTCTGCTTGGTGCGGAACACTGGATGTTGCGACGAGATTTACTGGTGTTGCTATTCAGATCCTTGTCGTGTACACCGGCTATCTGATCCCGCCAGACTCAATGCATCCTTGGTTCGGATGGTTGCGATGGATCAATTGGATTCAGTACGGTTTTGAGTGTCTCATGGCAAACGAGTTTTACAATCTTGAGCTCACTTGCGAAGGTCAATACCTCGTCCCACAAGGTCCTGGTATCTCCTCTCAGAACCAAGGTTGTGCACTGGCAGGCTCACAGCCCGGATCGACCACTGTGTCCGGTGCCGACTATATCCAGCAGTCATTCACCTACACCCGTTCACATCTCTGGCGCAACTTTGGCTTCTTGTGGGCTTTCTTCTTCTTTTTTGTCTTCCTCACTGCTCTGGGTATGGAGCGCATGAAGCCAAATGTTGGCGGTGGTGCCATTACTGTCTTCAAGCGCGGCCAAGTTCCCAAGAAGGTCGAGGAGTCAATCGCTACTGGAGGCCGAGCCAAGGGTGAGAACAAAGATGAGGAGTCTGGTCGAAGTGATCCTGCCGCAACTGCTGGCGCAGAGCGCAACAAGAGCGACGAGGAGGTCACCCAGGAAGTAGCCAAGAACGAGACCGTCTTCACATTCCAGAACATCAACTACACAATCCCCTTCGAGAAGGGCGAAAGGAAGCTTCTTCAGGACGTCCAAGGCTACGTTCGCCCAGGCAAACTCACTGCTCTTATGGGCGCTTCAGGTACGTTGCATAACTGCACCCTATCATCACTAGCTAACATCCCCAGGTGCCGGAAAGACAACCCTCCTCAACGGTTTGGCCCAGCGTCTCAACTTTGGTACCATCACTGGTGACTTCCTCGTCGACGGCCGACCGCTTCCTAAGTCCTTCCAGCGCGCGACCGGCTTCGCTGAACAGATGGACATCCACGAACCGACCGCTACAGTCCGAGAGGCGCTTCAATTCTCTGCCCTTCTACGTCAACCCAAGGAAGTCCCACGAGAGGAGAAGATGGCCTACTGCGAAACCATCATCGATCTTCTGGAGATGCGTGAAATCGCTGGTGCTATTATTGGCACCGTCGGTCAAGGTCTCAACGCCGAGCAACGTAAGCGATTGACTATTGGTGTCGAGTTGGCTTCCAAGCCTGAACTTCTGATGTTCCTTGACGAGCCTACCTCTGGTCTCGACTCTGGTGCTGCCTTCAACATTGTCCGTTTCCTTCGCAAGCTTGCCGACGCAGGCCAAGCCGTTCTGTGCACAATCCATCAACCCTCTGCTGTCCTCTTTGAGAACTTTGACGAGCTCCTTCTTCTCAAGTCGGGTGGTCGCGTAGTGTTCCATGGTCCTCTAGGACACGACTCAGAGAACCTCATCAATTACTTCGAGTCCAACGGCGGTCCCAAGTGTCCTCCTCACGCCAACCCTGCCGAGTACATGCTCGATGCCATTGGCGCTGGTAACCCCGACTACGACGGACAGGACTGGGGCGACATCTGGGCCAACTCTTCTGAACGCGAGAAGCGTGCGCAGGAGATTGAAGAGATGATTGAGCGCCGTCGCAACGTCGAGCCTTCCAAGAGTCTCAAGGACGATCGCGAGTATGCCATGCCTTATACCACTCAAACATGGGCCGTCGTTCGTCGCAGCTTCATCTCCTACTGGCGATCGCCCGACTACATCTTCGGCAACATGATGCTGCACGTCGCTACTGGTCTCTTCAACTGCTTCACCTTTTACAAGGTTGGCTTCGCATCGATTGATTACCAGAACAGACTGTTCTCTATCTTCATGACGCTCACCATCAGCCCGCCGCTCATCCAGCAGCTACAGCCCGTCTTCCTCAAGTCGCGACAGATCTTCCAGTGGCGCGAGAACAACGCCAAGATCTACAGTTGGTTCGCCTGGACCACTGCAGCCATCGTCGTTGAGATTCCCTACCGTATCGTCGCGGGTGGCATCTACTTCAACTGCTGGTGGTGGGGTGTCTTTGGCTGGCGCGCACCGAGCTTCATCTCAGGCTTCGCGTTCCTGCTTGTCCTCCTCTTTGAACTGTACTACACCAGTTTTGGACAAGCCATTGCTGCATTCGCTCCCAACGAACTCCTTGCATCCCTTCTAGTCCCGCTTTTCTTCCTCTTCGTTGTATCCTTCTGCGGTGTTGTTGTCCCACCCCAAGGCCTGCCTACATTCTGGCGTGAATGGATGTACTGGCTCACGCCCTTCCACTATCTCCTTGAAGCTTTCCTCGCTGCTGCAATCCATGACCAGCCTGTCCGCTGCGAGGAGGGTGAGTTTGCGCGTTTTGAGCCTCCTTCAGGCCAATCGTGCTCTGAATACACTCAGTCATTCATTGAGCGCGCCGGTGGCTACGTTCGCACTGGTCAAGATGGCATCTGCGAGTTCTGCCAGTATGCGACCGGTGATGAATTCGGCGCTAGCTTTAGTGTGTACTACCGACACATTTGGCGCGATTTCGGCATCTTCTGCGCATTTATCGCGTTTAATTATGCTGTTGTATATTTCGCCACATGGCTGCGATTCCGGGGTAAAAACCCGCTTAAGAAGGTTATGCAGAAGCGCAAGTCTTGAGTGGATTGGACAAGATATTTATCGCAAAGATTGGCTACTTTGGTTAGACTTATAAATTAATTACATAAGATTTAATACACGATTTTATCACTCATTATTTAACAAGACCATCGTCGTGATTGCTGGTAAAGATGTCCGAACGGCGAGGGGGACGTGACCGGGTACTGAGATGATCAGTGTGTCTTATCGAGATAGCCTATCTAATCTAATGCCAAGCCACGGTTGTATCCGGAGCAAAGCCGCCGACATGTTCGAATCATGGACATGGAGGTCTTCTGCACATTTATGAGACATTTCAGCCATTGCATTGCCTATTTGCACCGGCAACTCTCGAAGCGAGAAAGACCGAATTATTCACGAGCCATTCAGTCCGCGGATACTAAAGGGCCTCAGTCCGCGGATTTTAAAAGACCTGAAACCCCCAATAAAAAGAATTCCCTCCGTTCGCATAAGGGTCCGTGGGCCGGGACAGAAAATAGGGGCGTTCCGGCCGAAAGCTGCATAACTCTGCACAAAGTCGGCGAAAATGCATAACTAACGGCCCGGCAGATCTGATTCCCGGGTGGGGCCCCGCATAAAACCGTCGCATATCCTACTCCCATCGGGTTCTTGATCATCTCCGATACCTTGCATATTGGTACTCTGATTGGCTGCTAGTCTCGTCTTGTTGGTCGGTTTCGCTTTGGTCATTAGTTAGTGGCTTGCATCGTTGTCAAACGTGGTGCACTTAAATAGATTTCCTTCCCTTGCAACCCTACTTGGCTTCTCTATCTTGGCTTGATCATATTCTTGGTTCTCGAGACATCATGGCTACGAACGATTCTTCAAAGAGTATCGAGATGGAGGATGTTCGACCTGGAAGCCAAAGAACGCTCACACCCTCGGATAATGTCAGTGTGACAGACAAGGTGCGGGATGAAGAGGCGCCCAAGGAGCAGGATGTTGTGCAGCCGCAGGATCCCAACGCTGTTGGATGGGATGGACCTGATGATCCCAACAATCCCATGAACTGGTCTGGAAAGAAGAAGTGGTCTTGTATTGGTGCTTTGTCGGTTATGACCCTTCTAACGTAAGTTGAGACCCATCTTCGCCTGGTTGTACATGTTGGCTAACTAAATCCAGACCACTCGTATGTACCGACACTCAGAGATATCTGATACCATATGTCTAACATGTATAGGGCTCATCAATGTTCGCACCCGGCGTCCCAGACATCATGCGGGAATTCGAAACCTCAAACCGCAACATCGCCACCTTCGTCGTCTCCGTCTACGTTCTCGGCTTCGCTTTCGGCCCTCTCTTGGCCGCCCCCCTCAGCGAAACATACGGCCGCGCTATCGTCTTCAACGTCGCCAACGTACTCTTCCTTATCATGACCATCTGCACCGCCCTGAGCCAGAATATGCCCATGCTCATCGTCTTCCGTTTCCTAATGGGCTTCTTTGGTTCTACGCCCATCACCAACGGCAGTGGTACCATCTCTGATATCTTTCCTGTACAGGAGAGAGGCAAGGCCATGGCTGTTTGGGCTATGGGACCTTTGCTAGGACCGTGTATTGGACCGCTTGCGGGTGGTTATATGGTTCAAGCTATTGGATGGCGATGGGTCTTCTGGGTGATTGCTATCTTCGTAAGTTGTCTGGTTCGAATGTGGAAATACTCGTGCTGATAACATTATAGACTGGTGTTGTCATGGTCCTCTGCTACTTTGTTGCGCCGGAGACATACGCACCTATCCTTCTTCGCAAGAAGGCAAAGAAGCTCCGAAAGGAGACAGGCAACCAAGATCTTTACTCTGTACTGGACGTCGCTGGCGTCACAGCCAAGCAGCGTTTCCAGGGTGCCATCATCCGCCCGATGAAGCTCCTTGTAACTCACCTTCCTGTATTCATCCTTTCACTTTACGTCGCCATCGTATACGGTGTGCTGTACCTTATGTTCAGTACCTTCACCTTCGTCTTCGCCATGCAGTACGGTTTCGGAACAGGAACAGTTGGTCTGGCCTACCTTCCCACTGGTATTGGTATGCTCTTTGGCACAATGACCTTTGGAGTCTTGACAGACATTGTTGTTAAGAAGAAGATTGCCAAGAATGGAAAGACGGTGCCTGAGGACCGATTGCCTATCTGGATGACGCTACCTTCTGGTTTGCTCATTGTTGCTTCTTTGTTCTGGTATGGTTGGTCGACAGATCAGCACACACATTGGATCGTGCCTATGATTGGCGTTGCCCTTTTCTGCTTTGGACTTATGGGTATTATGGTAAGTTCAAGCTTTACTATCCGTCTTGTATCATTGCTAACAAAAGCAGATGTGCCTGCAAACATACCTCGTCGACGCCTATATCCAATACGCGGCTTCCGTAGTTGCCGCCATGACCGTTCTTCGATCTTTGGCTGGTGCCCTGCTTCCTTTAGCTGGTTTGTCCATGTATGACGACCTTGGCCTTGGCTGGGGTAACAGTATTCTCGCTTTCCTGGCTCTGGTGCTTGTGCCTGTGCCTGTCATATTCTGTTTGTACGGACCCAAGATCCGAGCAAAGACTCCCAACAATCTTGAGTAGACAGGCCTTCTACCGTCGAGAGCGCGTTGGGATTTCGGAGTGTGTTAAGAAGCCTGCATTGCAGGTGTTGGATGCCATTTTGTTTAGATCACTGGTCTAGACGACCTTTTCGAGATATGAAAATTGTAATTAGATGGTTGTCATACCTATCGTCATAGAATTCCTTTCATCAAAAATTTCGCGTCTTTCTTCTGAAGAATCACTTCCCGAGTTCTCTTAGCATGTGACTTGGGCCTCTTATCCGTATCTGGCAACTCGTCTAAGCTGAATGCTAGCGTGGATCTGACCCTGAGCAATGGACCAGCCCTCCAGCAACCTTTCAGCCTCCGGTAAACGGCCTCTCTCCCTGTCCAGCAAAGACTTCAAGGGTGAACGTTGGTAACCTAATAGTCACCTGGCGGGAGATGGAGATACTTCTATACTTGAAGTAAGTTCGGGATTCTAGGGACCAAGATCATGGGCTCACTTGGCTGATTTGTTCCGTCACGATGATCTGATAAGATGAGTATCGGATGATCATGCAAAATGCCTTCTCAACTTGGTGGCAAACCCATCGCAACTGACATCGATCACCCGTCATCCGAATATCGTAAAGAGACCGTTGCAGTAGGCTGACAAGCCGATATTTTCCAGAAGTCAACTCCGAAAATCTCTGACCAGAAGCCCTCATTCGTCTCCGAAGCGAGCATGTGGCAACCAACGTGAAAGATCCGAGAACTATCCCCAAGTCAGTCAAGCTTCGAGAAGGTCTCGCAAATCTGAGGCTTTTTTGCACCATGCGTCGGCCCATACGATTTACTTCCGGGTTCTGGTAGCCAATGGTGCGAAGATCAACTGCGGATCTGATAAGATTAGATGGATCCACGACATGGCTAGTGGGCTGACGGGTTGTGGGTGAGCGGAATTGCTCCGTAGATGATGAACAGATATAAACTGGATTGCAGCTCATCCAGTCACGCATTACTATGCTGTATTATGTGTAAAATTGAAATGGCCGCTGATAACAGTTCAGAGCATCGCAGCTCAGGCGATGTTGAAGCTGCGCGCAAGGAAGCGACTTCGACACATGAGAAACATGTTCCCGACAACACCGATATCCTAAGAGAGTCATGGTCCAAGAAGGCCTTGATCATTGCTTTCACTGGGTAAGTCTCTTGCTCCCTGTTTAGTAACAAAGGATTGACCAAGAAAGTCTATTTGCCACGACATTCATCGCCTCGTTCCTCAAATATGCCACCAAAGTCTACGATGCGTACGCGACATCAGCCTTCCAGAGGCACTCAGCTCTCGCTACTGCCAATGTAGTTGGAACGATCATTGGGCTGGTTACGTATCCCATTATGGCCAAGTTCTCCAACGCAAGTATTCCGTTTCTTGAGCATAATATGCATCAGCTGACAGGATGCAGGTCTTTGGTCGAGCTGAGGGTCTTACCTTCTCTATCCTCTGCCTTGTTATCTCACAAATTATGTACGCAGCGTGCCAGAACATCGCAACCTATATCGTACGTCTTAGCTCACCCACATTTAATTGATTGATCAGTACTGACCATCTCTAGGCTGGAGGCATCTTTGAGTCCATCGGCGATACCGGCTACGTAATAATGCAACAAGTCTTCATCGCAGACACAACAAGCCTCATCAACCGCGGTCTCTGGACTTCCCTCCCCGAATCGATCGCCTCAATCCCAACACTTTATCTGGGCTCTATCGTAGCAGATAGCGTTCTCAAACACTCAACTTGGCGATGGGGTTATGGAATGTGGGCTGCCATTCTTCCTTTCTGCGCTGCTCCTTTGATCATCACACTTTATATCCTACAAAGGAAGGCTCGAAAGGCTGGATATAGACGAAAGGGCGCCTGGGATGCGGCAGACAAGACTGCGTCCTTGAGAAAGCGTGTCGTTCGCCTGGTGTGGGTTGACCTCGACATCGCCGGCGCTATGTTGCTCGTCGTTGGGCTTGGTTTGACTCTTATTCCACTATCACTTACTGGCGCTAAGAATAGTGACCGTTGGGACCAAGGGAGTTACATCGCCATGCTTATCATCGGAGTTGTGGTGATTGCTGGCTTCTTTGTTTGGGATACAAAGTTTGCAAAGGTCCCCTTTGTTCCATTCCGAATGATCAAAGAGCGAACGGTTGTGGCAGCTTGTGTCTTGTCAATGCTTGACTTCTTTCACTACTCTTGCTTCACACTCTTCTTCCCTAGTTATCTCCAGGTTGCTGGAGGCTTCAGCCCCGGTCACGCAACGCGCATTGAGTAAGTCCACAGAACAAACACAAGTATGCATGTTGCTAACACAAGTCTAGCAATGCTCTCCGTGTGGCATTCCAGATTGCCTCCGTCCTCGTAGGCGTACTCATGAAGTATACTAAGCGCAGTCAAATATTCGTCTTCATCGGTGTTCCTTTATGCGTCCTTGGACAAGGCCTGATGATCTATCTGGTAAACATGAACGGAGACCACGCTAACGAAGCTTCTTTCATTACCGCAAAGACGCTTGTAGGAGTTGGTCGGGCATTCTATCAAACAGCTGCTCAAGTCTCCATCCAGGCTCTTGTTGCCAAGGAGGATGTCCCTGTTGTCACGGGCGTTTACTACGCAGCAATGAACTTTGGTGCTGCTGTTGGTACTAGGTATGCTTCCCTCTCCCACCCTCCATGGGACAACCTACTAACACTTCCAGTGTCGGCGGCGCAATTTGGAACAACATGCTCCCCAAGAAACTCACAACGTACCTCCCCGAAAGCGCCAAGCCCAATGCCTTCAAGATCTACAAATCTATCGTTGTCGCTCAGAAGTTTGCAAAAGGCACACCTGTTCGAGCGGCCATTGACCAGTCGTACCGCGAGACGCAGAGGCTTCTTGCCATCGCCTCGACATATGCGCTTGCGCCTATGCTCCTCGTCATGTTTGCTCTCAAGACAGTTGATCTGTCCAAGGTTGATGAGGCAAAGGTTGATGAGAATAAGACTGGTGTCGAGGTTGAGCCGGTCGTAGTGAGAGAGACGGTTCAAGATGCTAAAACTGAGAATCATTAGTTTGTGGGTGTTTTGTATAGATAGGCTTCTTCTCTTCCTGGTCGGGACAATTGAGTCACGACTCCAGAGTTGAATATAATGAAGCTTGTATTAAGTTGAGATTCCAAAACTCCAGTGACAATGAAAATCTTCGTGTACCTTACAGCCCCTTGGCACCTTCGTATCACCCTAAACATATTCGACTTGACACCTCTCTTAAGCCCTTCTGCCTTTCCACCCTCATATTCAACTCCAGCACCACCGCCTTCTCCTGAAAGGCCTTCGAGCTTCTCTCGTAATTCCTGATCCAATTCTGCCAGTGTCTTTTTCTTATGAGTCGCCATCTTGGTTGTCTCTTTTGCTGTTGTAGATTCCTGCCGCTTTGACTGTGTCTGTGCCGTTGCTTGATATTGAGGCTCGGATTTTGTATTATTGGACAGGGCGCGAGGAAAGGTTGTATGTAGTGATCTTCGAAGAGCTGCGGCCCTGAGGCTTCTTGTGATGAAAGTACGATTCATGTTGACTCAGCGAGTTTGAGGTTGTTTGATCATTGGGTGCGTGAGTATGAAGAGAATTGGCCACGATGGGTGTCATGATGAAATTTACGCTGACTAATGCCAATACGTCATTGCCGGATGTTATCGTGACAGCATAATTCAGTCATTCACAATGAAATATTGCTTCATATAAAATGAGTATCTCGTGCTTCAAAGACATTATGAATGCCGAAGTTTCATAAATTTTGACTGTTTGCGTTTATTCTTAATAACTAGCATTTTCCCTTACCATTTGCGCACCGCTCATAATACACTATTCTGCGCCAGCATAGACGATTTAACTTCTAAGAAACCTTTAACAACCAGCCATCAGCCTCAGTCTCACCCTTCGCATTAACACCACCCCACATCAGTATTCCCTTGCCATTCAAGCATGTGTCTGCGCCAAAATACCCTCTGGGACCAGGATGAACCTTTCCGGCCTCCTGCGTCATCTCCGCTGGAGCAATCTCAAGCTCATGCCAGCTAAACGCACCAGACTCGACACCAGGAATAGCACCACGGATGGCGTCCTTCACGCGTGTAGCGCTGTAGTCGTCGGAGGGTAGCTGCAGAGTCCACATGTCCGAGTAGAACGGGTGGTCTTCGGTGTATGTCTTGTCTGTGGATGCGATCTCGGCGTCTTGGCGGCTACCGAGGAGGTAGAGAAGATAGCGGCGTCCGAGGCCGGTCGTGACGGGAATCAAGGCGCTACCTACGCGGGGTCGAGGACCAGGGACAATGGGGTTGGAGGGGAAGTCCACTGTTATCCATTCGGGAAGTTTGTCAACAGATTCGTCCTGGATAGAACCGGGCTTGATGTAGTGGACTGAGCCATGGATATCGGACTGGGCGCTGATGGAGTACAGAGTTCCTTCAACGAATTGCGAGGCCAGAGGTGCGGCCGGCGCATCTGGTAGGACATGCCACAAACGTGTTGTGAAATCGAACAACCAGGTGCCTGTGGATGGCTGATCGTTCTCGTAGCCACCGTGCAAAATCAGATTATCCTTCTTCGCATCGTAGAAGATCTGGTGGCTGTGTCGAGACTGGGGTGCCTTTCCAGCTGCGTCTATCGCCGCCCATCGAGCAGCTGTAGGCTCCCATTCCCAAAGTGTGAACTCATCGTCGGCTGCATGACCCTCTGCATTTTGTCCGCCAAAGACAATCATCGTGTTGCGACGAGCACATGCGGCATGGTTAGCTCGTGGTGGTGGGATGTGTCCTTCGTCGCCGACGGCTGGGTAACACGCGTACTCGCTATCGCCCTCGACTCTTTGTTCGCCTAGAATTGCGATTCCATGGACGTCATTGTTGCAAAGCTTGCCGTCGTCATTCTTGCCGCCGAAGATGTAGGCCTTACCGTCGATCACGGTGACTGTGTGGTGGGAGCGTGCGAGGGAGAGCCTGTGTCTGAGTCAGCATCAGCATCAAATCTTGCCACAGCCCAGGTCATCTTACGAGTTGTCCTTCTCTGGAGTCGAAGCAATCTGGCTTAGGACAGCCGTGAGAGGTTGTGTAGGTTTCGCGACGGTAGCTGCTGCGCCGACTTCGAGGCCTGTTGAGACGACCTGCTCTGCTGCGATTACACCTGCTGCGACTTCTGCCATTTTTGATATATGTTTGTTCAGTCTGGTATTGGGTGATGGATCTTGGTGTTTGTTTGTTTAACGGTCAGGTCGGATATAAGAAGGTCCAAGGGTGAAGTTGAGGATTGGAGCTGACAGTGACAGTGACGACTGAGACATGACGTAAGTCCGCAAGCGGGCCTCCATGACGTAACTCGACTCGCGTTGGAATGTAAAGCGACTGAAATGACAATTGATTGAGTTTATTCTCAACAATCCAGTGCTAAATACTGCGTCGAGAATTCAAGCAAGTTGAGTATTGTTTACCAAAAGCTTGTCGCTGCTCTGTGTTGGGTCTTTTGGCTGCGGTTCATGAACTAATGCTGGCTAACGCTATCAGCTGGACACTCTGACGTCAGACCTGCAATTCGCGTCGCGTCGCGGCCATGAACCCGACTGCAACACCAAATGATTCTCATGACCGCAAAGGAAGACAGCGAAAACATTGAATACCGTCTCACATAACAGTTGGGAGAAAGCTCGTTGTTAGAAGTGCCGCAAGTGCGACAAATGTACCGCGCAGGGCAGCACGTAGAATTAGATAATACCAAGGTCAAGTCGGCTCAAACATGGCTCAACTCCCCAGTCTAACATCTATATGGTCTAATGATGATCGCTATACACTCATATCATTCACTCATACATATATACGCGTTTCGCTTATTTGTTGCGAACCTCCCACTCGTAAACGGCCATCATGTAAGGTCCGTGGCCTCGGGTATCGTTGGGAACGACCTCAACCTCAGTGTAGTACTGCAAATTGTTAGTAAAGATCATATCATGCATGGCATTGAGAAGGTTGACTTACCTCGAAAGAAGCATCGCTGTTGAGAGATCCAACCTCGACAGTGCCCTCCCAGGTCAGAGTACCGTTCTTGTGCTTGGTAACAAAGTCACGGTAGAGACGCTTGTAGGCTTGCTTAGCAGGCTTGGTGTAGATCTCCTCCTCGAGGAAACCGCGGCGAAGACCAGCCAACCAGCCGTAGGTGAACATAGCAGAAGCGGAAGACTCAATGTAGTTGCCCTCGGCACCCTCGTACTCCTTGTTCATGACAATCTCCCAGAGGTGGCTCTCGTGGCCCTGGGCGCGGAGAAGAGCGGAGGCGAGATCCTTGTAGTAGGTGCGGAGACGCTTGTAACCGGGGTGGGACTTGGGGAAGACATCGAGGACCTCGATCAGGGACCAGAAGTACCAACCGACAGCGCGGGACCAGACGAGGGGAGAAGCACCGTTCTTGGGGTTGGCCCAAACGGCGGTCTTGCTCTCGTCGAAACCGTGGACAGGAAGGCCGGTCTCCTTGTCGATGGTAACCTCCTGGATCTTGTCCCACTGGAGAACAATGTCGTCCCAGGCGGTGGTGTTCTTAGCATCGAACTCCTTGGTCCAGGTGGCGTAGAAAGAATCAGCCATGAAGATACCGTCGAGCCACATCTGGTCGGGGTATGTAGGCTCGCGGTGCCAGAAACCACCAGTGGGAGTTCTGGGATGCTGGTTGATTCTGTCACGGATGAAGTCGGCAGCCTTCTTGTACTTCTCCTCGCCAGTGCGCTTGTACCACCAGAGCAAGTTCATGCCGATACGGTAGTTGTCAAGCGAGTGCTTGGTCATGTCGTAGTTGATGATGGTGCCGTTGTCGGCGACGACCAAGTCCATCTGGTCACGGTACCAGTCAACCAGGGTCTGGTTCTTGGTTAACTCGATGGCAGCCTCGTAACCCTCGAAGACGACGGCACGACCGTACCAGTAGGCACGCTGAGTCTCATGGTTGTTGCGAATCCAAGAGTCAGCCAGGTTGGCCAACAGGTTGTTGCCAAGGGCGACATTGGCCGAAGCCAGGGCGAGGCAGATAGACTGGAACTTCATGGCGAGAAGAGACAAAGAACGAGAGTGAAGAAGTTGTCGACTCGAGATCGATAGTCTAAAATCTCCAGTGACATCCAGGCGGGCATTTTAAAGTATTTATTCATTTCGATTGAGTTGACATGGCGTGAGCACGATCCACTACATCCATGTCTATTCATTTTAGATTAGGACGATGGTTCATCCGTGACATCTGACAGGCAGGCAATACAAATTTCTTTCTCTCCTTTGCCACTTTTTATAGCTCACAATTACCGTCTTAGGTAGCATCGCCGGGGAACAGACCCTAAAGGAAGAACGGCTTTCCACCAAGCGGATCGTTTCAGACTCAACAGGGGACCCCAGGATCTGCATGAAGTGGATATCACCCCTGCATTGGCGACCGTTGAATTGCGATCGTGACCAACAGTCATGCAGAGATGCTCTTTTGCCTGAAAAGACCATGTCTTCCGCCTTTGCAGAAGCCGTTTTAAGCGTACTGCGGCTTGGCTGGACAGAGTGTTGCAGTATGCTACCCTACGGCAGATATTCATCTGAAGTTGGGACCAGATCTACTGCCATAGTAGACGATCTTATGGTGTTTATCTGCGCCTTAAGCTTAATTGGGTATCCCTTTCGTTTCTCTGCTGTTTTTAAGTCGCGTAACTGCAAGCGATACGCGCATACGAGGACATCGAAGTTAATTCGATAACATCCGCAAACTGTATTTAATCCACCTATAAACCAACTTCTAAGTTACGCTATTAAGATTATGGGGCCCTTCTAATCACATTCTATTTTTCTTTGATATCCACTTCCCGAGTATCCCGCCCCCAATACAACCCCCAATGTTCATACTCCTTCAAGTTTACAGGTCGTGACGAGCATGCTTACTCTTATGCCTAATCTTTTCTCCGTACTTGAATAGGACGAACGGAATGGGGATAAAGGCGATGGAGATGAATGCCAAGGTTGAACTAGCCCAGCCGACCCCCAGATTCTTGTACATAGCCGATGCGAAAAGAGGCTGTTGGTTGTTAGCAGGTTATCCTTGTACCCTGTAGTTGTGGTATGAACTTACGAAACCAGCACCGAATGAACTTCGGAAAAAGTCGTTGCCAGCCAGAACTGAAGCTGCATACTCGGGATACGCGTCGCTCAGGTAGTTCAATACGGAATTGAACAGCAAGAATGCTCCAATAGAGAACCAGCCTGTGCCGATGATGGGGACGATCCAGTGAATACTAGCACGCGACGACCAACCGAACCAGAAGAGGCAGATAGGAATCGCAAAGGCACCGACGAATGAGGGAGGTAATCTCCACTCGGGCTTGAGTTCTCCATCATCATTGAACTTGGGTTCGATGTACTTGTGCTGATACCACACAAACGGGGGCAGAACAACAAAGACAGCAACCAAGATGCCGAGATAGGCAAGACCTTGGATGCCCAGAGAGAAGCCATAGATCTCTCCAAAGACAATGGGGAAAGACTCGAACCAGATGTATAGCAGGCCATAGATGAGAGCGATATAGAGGTTGAGTGCGAACACGATAGGCTCACCCAGACTCAGCTGGAAGGGTCGTACCAGAGTCATCAACGCCATGTCCTTCATGGACATGTCATGCGTGGCAAGCTCAGCCTCGCACACGAGCTTGTCATTACCAGTGAGCTTTCGCAGGCGTCGACTTCGGCGGTAAAGAATATTCGCGGGGGATGTCTCGGGGAGGAAGAAGAAGAAGAGCACCAGTGAGGCACCTGACAACCACATGAGTTCCCAAATAGTCCACCTCCAACCTCTTGCTTCAGCAGCGAAGCCTCCGACAAGAGGACCAAGGGTAGGACCACAGATGGCTCCGACACCCCAGACAGCAAGGCCATAGGTTCGCTTAGCTGGCTTGTACATGTCGCCAATCGACGCTCCACCAGTTGCGAGTGACGGCGATCCGATGAAGCCCGTGATGAATCGGAAGGTGAGGAGCATACCGAAGTTCGTAGCAAGGGCGGTAGGCACTTGAAGAACGACGAACAACGCCAATGTGATGATGTATACAGGGTTTCGACCGATTTGTGGGATCTCAGATAGCGGAGACCAGACCATGGGACCGAGACCGTAGCCCGCAACGAAGAGTGTGAGACCGAGGGTGGCAGCGACTTGGGAGACGCCAAACTCTTGCATCACGTCTTGTAAACCGGCTGTGTAGATGGCTGAACCGATGTAGACGGAGAATGTGAGGAGGCAGATCTCGAAGGTAATGAAGAATCTCTTGACTCGCGACCAGTTCCTAGGGTTCTGTATCTGTCAGTATATCGTAACGCCATGACGATAGAGGACTTACTTCAGAATCATCAGGACCATACCAGTCCACGACATGAACATCCTTTCCCTTCTCCTTGTCCACAACACGCCCACTGACTTCATTGACCGTCCTTCCCTCTCCCTCAGAGACAGCTGTATCCGAAGAATCAGACCTGGTCTGCTCTCTCCTCTCGCCCTCAGGAGCCTGCGGCTGACCATGCCTAGCCATGTTCCCCGACTTCTCGACGTGAACGTATTTCTTCCATAGCGACGGATCTTCCTCCTCGGGATACTTGAACACTCTTCCACCCGTCAGCAGACGTAGGATATGGCTGAAAATAGTATCGCGAAGTAACTCCTTCATGTTGAACGCCAAGATGGATTAACCAGAACAAGAGGCCAAGAGACCCGAATTGGGATTTGAGGCGTCCATTCTATAGAGAAAAGGGACCGTGTATGTCGTCATGATCATCGTGTCATAGAAAGGCACGGTAGTTTACCTCGTGGATCAGTAAATTGGGTCTACGCACAGAGCTTTGTCTTCTTTTCTCTGTTAGTGAGAGATTCGGAAGTACAGGAAGCAACGGAGATCGATCATCGTTGGTAGATCTTGATCGGGGCGAGCCGTGCTGCAGAGTCTAACCAATGGTGTACCTAACGTGGTTTGGTAGGGTCTTTTTACGATGGAGTCGTGGTGGAGTTTTTGGTGAGGTCATGGACAGATGGGAGGCTTATGACGCCTATGACTTTTCGGGCACGACGTAGTTTACCGTAACCCTTGCTTTATTCGCTTTTCGATTTATACTTTCTTTTCTTGTCGGCTTTTTAATGAGTCAATCGAGATTCTTTCAGCCTTGCATGAATCGGTCGTCTGATTCAAGCGATTAAGGTGCTGATGTTCTGATCCGGTAAGAATTTGGACGTGAGATGACGGTTCACCTGAGAGGTGCCGCGACTCGAGAATACGACGACTGCAGAACTCAAACCTGGTGAGAATATTGGAATCACAAATCCAAAGCATTAGCAACTGCGCTCTGGAGAAAAAAAAAAGAAAAAAAAAAAAAAAAAAAAAAAGAAGGGATTAAGAAAAAATAAA